>JAGHQL010000056.1:25525-132991 GCA_020080175.1 Glutinoglossum americanum | reverse complement strand
TCATCCTCTTCATCCTCTTCATCCTCTTCATCCTCTTCATCCTCTTCATCCTCTTCATCCTCTTTATCCTCTTCATCCTCTTCATTCTCCTCATCCTCTTCAGGGTTCGTGATACTAACAAGCCCTTCAGGGTTCATAATATTAACATGCTCCTATAAGTTAGCGCCAATACTAAAGAGGAAGATAGAAATTATAAACCTACTATACCGTGTATAGAGAATTTTATAGATTCATTTAACCGTAGATAGGTCTCAAGGACAGTTTTGTTGTTGATGGTGAGCTTAGCGTGCTTTGCGCCATTCCGATTGGGCTTGTTCCCATATGACTCGCATGGCCTAATCAAGAACAGGGGCATTAGCAGTATCTTGTGAACTAGGCAGTCATGAGCGCCCTACACCTGCGGTGGTCATGACACCAGAATTGCGCACCCTCAGTGCCAAATAGGGTTTATGATTGCCCATCACTAAACTGAGAATTTGGTGGGCCTGGTGGTAAAATGTCCTTGAGAAAGTATGGGTAGTGTCTTTCTCGGAATTGTCCTGCTCTGCGCGAGTTCAGTAGGAGTATGAAGGCCGCTTTATGATTCTTCCTCACCCAGCGGGTCGAAGAGTTATCCGCGATAGGCAACCCTTGACTGGGGCCGTGTGTGCCTGCTTGAAAGTATTGATACCTAGGAGCTTAGTTGAGAATGGCCATTGGTCAAAGTTTTGTCAGGAGAGAAGTGGCAAAAACGGCTAAGGAAGTAAGAGCGTTGGGTGACGTGGATGATTGATACAAGGACATTGGTAGAAGAGCTTTCTCGACTGTGCAGCACTACACTAGCAAAGAAGATGGGGCGGCAGGCAATCAATGCTTCCGTTTGCTTGTCGACTGGGGAGCTGTGCGAAACGAGACGCTCTATCACTCTGAGTAATTTATCTAGCCTCTTGAGAGGATGGAGGCCTCCAGCCAACCAAGGTGTTGAAGCATTCAGTCACTCAGAGCTGGATTGGAACCGGGTACGCTTCCTTAGGGGAAGGCCTCCTGTTAGCCTAGGAATTGAATCCATGTGGGGGTCCGATGACGCACCAGTCGCCGGGGTCGCCGCTGTATGAGAGGCGGATTGGCTGGCCAGGAGATCAATCTGTGCAGAAGTCTGTGAGGGAATTGCGACGGTATATGTCAATCAGGCGTTGTCAGCCAGACGGGCTGAAAGCCCCCATCCTTTCAAGTGAGCACACCGGCTTCCTTTCGCTTGGGGGAAGGACGAATGAGCACGCCATTGTAGTGATAACACTCATGGATGCCTTAAAGGATGGCGTCACAGAGTATGTCGCCCCTGAGTCATCCCACTCCCACCGTCTGCGTCATTCGGTACCCGCCCCAGCTTACTGAAGCAGTCGATGACCCGATAGGTGTCAAGTCTGACTTGGATTTGAGACACGGCAAAGAGAGAATCCCAGTCTTCGATGCCTGTAGCTATGCAGGGTATTCACGAGTGACACAGAAATGCCGTCACACGAGACCGGCCATAGCTAGTGTATCAACCCCCTAGAAAGGCAACGTAGAGAAGACTGGGTAGCTGATGGATTCAATCCCTTGTCTAGCTGAAGGTTTCCATCCATCCCGTTGGTATCATAGTGGTAAGCGTGTTGACGCAGTCATGCATGCATTGTAATGTAGTTCATCCGAAGCAAGGATAATTCAACTTCATATCACCGGAATTAAGGAGGTTTTCGTGCTGCGCCTCCCTAACCACTCCACTAGACAGATTTGATCCCTTGTCTAGCTGGCCCCGAGATCACAAGCGGTAGGCATAATAGCCAGTGCCCCCGGTAGGAGGGATCATTTTGCTTGATAAGGATTGGGGCTTGTTTGTGAGTGTTTCGGGGAAGCATAACCCTCCGGTTCAGCTGACGACCCCTAGGTAATTAACGTATGCTGTCGTAATTCCCGTAGTCTCCTGCATGGATTCGATCCCTTGTCTGACTGGCCTCCAAGACCACAGGTGGTAGGCATGATGGCGGGATCATCCTATTTATGGATGTTCCGTAGAGCACAACCCACCCCTATCCAACTAACAACCCCTTGATAATTGGCGCATGCTACCCTATAGAAGAAGGTAACCTTGTCATACTTTGACAAGAAATAACTGGCAACCCCATAGCCCGCTAAGCATCTGTCATCTCATGCATCTGGATCTGCATGCCGAAACACCAGCCCCGGAGCCCAATGTCCAATTCTCGTGCTAATACGAGCAATTCCGTCATTCTCTCCTCAAGCCAGTGGTGCGACGTCCCTCGCTCGCGAGGGTACCGTTGGAACTGTATCGTGTAGTCGACCGGAAAGGCTTTCTCAACCAAGCTCACAGAAAAGAGGCGCTAAACACTGGGTAGTTCAGCTGATTCTTTGCACTCTAGTTGAAGGATCAACGAACCTATCCGACATGACTTTTATTGTGGGAGGGCTGGTCTAATGCCCGCTAATGCAATCCAAGTGAATCCCTGAGACACTGCACTGCCCGGTCATCCGTCTGCCTCACCTGCTAGAAAGGAGGCATTTATCGCGTAGCTAGGTAAAGCTAGGACGCTAATCGCCTTCGTTTGGCCTAGTGACAAGGTTTGTAGCGGCAAAGACTTGAACAGAAGAAGGCCACCTATATCCAACTAGCTCTATTCTTCAATTAGATCTACCTGGCCCTAGTACACGCTATTCCGAGTCAGAAGGTCTGTGAGTCTACCTCGCTCGTAGGTTCTGTAGATCCTTGTTGGTAGTCTCATAGAGGCGTACTAACAAGCTGACGGATTCACGAAGGATCAGTTGAACATCCCCGTGTACTTCAAAATGCCCTATTGGATGATATCTGTCCAGCCTAGGTCTGCCTGAGACACGGCAAAGATACGATCCCGATCCTCAATGTCCGTGGCCATGCAAGCCTATGAGAGAAGGACAACCGTTGGCGACGTCCACGTCATACTGTCCTCCCGTTTCTCTGGAAAGTGTGTCTTGCTGTACTCCTTGAAACTCTGGGCCCATCGTTATCTATCTCTTTCTATACGGAAATCCCTGCCATTCTTCTCCTGAGCCAGGCAGAGAGCTACCTTGCTCGCATAGGTGTTGCTAACGCTGTACCGTATAGCCAATCGTAAAGCCCTTCTCTTTACTACTCAGCTAGATTCCACTCTGCAACTCTCCAACCGGAAGGTATTTCCAACATGATTGAACTGGAGACTCCATCCTCTCTAATAGGTTCCATATGCCGCGTCAAGGGATTAATTCCGGTATAACCATCCGATTGCTTCGGAGGGGGAGAGATGCCGCGTGCGATGGCAAGAAAGAATGTATTATAGAGTCTGTAAAACTGTTAGCCTGAAGCTGTAAGTAATGCTTGTGTGAAGGTATGTAGAATAACCTCATAATTTAAAAAAAAAAAACCTCTACAATCGTGATGGAATTTATTGAATCGTGGCTCAAGGGTGGGGGATCACCCGAGCTCACCCAGAGCTCAGCCGTGCTCACCCATGCTCACCCAGCTCACCCGAAACTCACCCAGTTCAGGTGAGCACAGGGCAGCGTCGCTCACCCGCCCAAACGGGGGTGAGTTTGCCACGGATTTCTGATATCTTGGCAAGAGCCGATTAGGGCTCGCTCCAACAACAACGGATCATTCATCTATCCATCAGCTGAGCAGTATCCTCCCGCGGTACCTTTGTGATGGTTTCAGCCACCTGTTCCTCATAGCCAATAGTTCGGTGTGGCCGGTTATATGGATCAGGCTACAGAGCAGCTATTGCCGACCTCAACATGGTAGGCACGACATCGCACCTCGCTTCACCCGTAGTGAGTGATTAAGGTGGCAACCGCTCACCCGCTAGAATAGAAAGATACCACACCAGTATTTCGTGATGCTTCATTCTGAGTATGATTCTCAGTGTTACCAAACTATCTGATATATTTTTTTTTCCTTTGCCGCTTTGCTCACTTACCCATTCCATTAATCACCACCATTCACTCACTCACTTCCCTCTTATCCACCGCTAGCTAACCCGTTCCTACTACTACCTACTAATTTATTTATTTTTTTCTTGCTCCCCCTTGTCGCATTCACCACCCACGGACACACCTCGAAAATCCACTGTTGTATTGTGGTGAATATTTTTAAGAGGAACTCCCATAATCGTAGCTACGCTCCCGAGAACCACCATTGAATCATATATATACAGTGGGGGGACAAAAGTGTCCGCCACCTGGAGTTTGCGCGACCGACCAAATTTTCGCGCATGCTCAAATTCAACTTATTCTACTCACAACGAGGCCTTGGAATAAGCTATACATTTGTATTCTAATTACTATAAGTCTGTACTCTTATTTAGAAATATTAAAATTACATATTTTCACTCAATACTTAGTGTATCATCCCTTTACCTTGCATACTGCTCGCACCCTCTTCTTTATACTCTTGACTAACTTTTCAAAAAATTCTGACTCAATGGCCTCCCATTCTTCTTAAAAAGCTTTGAGTATTGCCTCCTTAACTTCTGGACCTTTGCCTTTTAGCTCCAAAAGTTCTGGGTGGTGTTTCCACATCTATTCTTTGAGTCGCTTCCATGCATACTCAATTGGATTCAGGTCAGGAGAATAAGGCAGCCAATCTAACAACTCAATATCCTCCTCTTTTAGCCAATTGGTAATTATGCATGCTGTATGTATTGAAGTATTGTCTTGCATAAAAATTAGGCCAGGTTCCTATACTGTTGGTAGTTTATCTTATAAAACTTCAAGATAAACTGCTGCAGTAACTCTACCACGCTTTGCTTCAGAGTCACCTGGCATATAAACAAGTTGTGACCGCCTAAAACTACAGAATGCTGCCCATATCATCACAGAACAAGCCTTGCCCTTCAAATATGATTGAATCATATTCTTTTCCCACTTTTGTTGATGTCAGGTTCTAGGGGGGTGCCGCGGGCGCTCGAGGGTCAAGGGGGTCGTTCGGGAGGTCGTCCGTGGGCTCGCGAATGAGTTCTCGAGCTCGAATGGGTGTCACGGCTCGGCAGGATATCCGGCGGGATGTCAGAGGCAGGTAGGCTGAGTAGGTGGATGGATATGGGCCACTGGGTGGCTTCTATTAGATGAACTATATACAAGAGGTGTGTTGACCGATGGAGGTTGAAGGGTCAACTCCGTCGGTCAGAAAAAGGGCTTGCGGGCTTGGCTCGAGCACGGACTGCATCTTGGTCCAAACTCGCGAGCTCTGCCCCTTGCGGCTCTGCGCGCCGTGACAGTTGAGGTATTCTGAAGCAATACTCTGGCCGCTTGCCAGAGCCGAGCTCAACACTACACTCATCCGACCATATACATGCTTGCCACTGTTCTACTTTCCAGTCACGCCGTATATAATACCACTCATATCGTGCCTTAGCTATCTCTTTTGTCAAAATTAGTCTTTTTTTGGCAATCTACTTCTTGATTCCTTGCTTGTGAAGGACACGACGGATAGTTCTGAGGCTACAATTAAGTAGTAATTGTTACTTAACTTCTGCATAGGTTGCTTTGACATTTTCGCGACAAAAATAGATAATTGAACGCTTTTCAGCTTTGGTAAGAGTATGAGGACGTCCAGAGCGATGTAAAGAGTATCCTTTTGGTCTGGTGGTGAAAAGTTTGAGTGTGTCGCGAACTGTAGAACGAGGAATTTTTTCGATTTCCATAATATCTTTAATAGAACAACCGTCTTTATGCAACCCTTCAATCACAGAGCGCTTATGAGGGCTTAATTCAATTCTGGGAGTCTTACTCTTCTTTTGGATACGTACATTTGTACTTATAGGCCTTAGAGGTGTGTATGGAGGCATGGTTGCACAGGGTCGCAAAATCGTGTTGAGGGCGAGACGCGTTTTCGCGTCGGAAAATGGCGGACACTTTTGTCCCCCCACTGTATATTCGGGAGGGACTCCGAACCATTGCTAAATAGTTGACTTTTGACGATGGCGCGTATGCCTCTAATTCTAGATCCGTTAGAATTAGGCTCCCTTTCACATCCGAAGAGCTGCTCTTTTCCGGCGACTTGCCTAGTATATGCAAAGGCCATGATGACGAGGCTCCCGCTCCCGCTCTTCCCGCCCACTATTTATTCTCTTCTTATAGTCTCTGTTTGGCTTAACTGTGACTGTGGATCTGCTATATATTTATATGTACCATTACTTTCTGTACGCTGTAAAAAGCCTTTTGCTGTTTGAACCATTACCTTTTTCAGTCCCATCTTCTTTAATTAATTTACGTGGACCATTCATTATCCCGACTGCCACCAGGCAGGTTTGCGCGGCATAGACAAGCTCTGATCTGATGTTTGCTAGACCTTTCTCCCCCGAGGCCCACTGTATCCATAAATACTCCAGCCAAAGCCGCTCATAAAAACAATAAATGTGCCACTCGATTTGAAATACTAATGTGGCTCGGGTAGGTGCTCCGGTGAAATGGGGACGTACGAGAGGGGTATAAGGGGCTAGGGGAATGCAATGGTAGTAGTACGGTCGAAGAGAGGCAGTTCTATTAGGTGATGTATATTATTATATACAAGAGGTGTGTTGACCGATGGAAGTTGAAGTGTCCGTTCCATTGGTCGGAAGAGGAGCTTGGCTCGAGCATGCTGGCTCGTGCTCACGACTTCTGGGCTGTGACGGCCTTTGCTTTAGGTTGCTATTGTGACCGTTCAAGCCATGATACTGTCTACTATTCGCCGTCCCCCACTCACGCACAGACTTTGAAGAGATCTCATTCGACACTACACAAGTACTTATAGTATTTTGTGAGCATTAATATTAGGAGATTAAATCTATTAGTTAGAAAAGAAACTTGTAAACTTAGCTCAAATATAGATCACATACTATGGTACGAATCCGACGGACATCGATACGGATATCGAAGGAGGGGGTGAGGCAGACATATCGTGGATTAGTGAAGAGCACAAGGACTTCCCTCCAGAATACTACCTTAACGAGTCCGATGACGAAATGAGGATTACGCAGACGGTAGTATCCTGCTCCTCGACGGGATCGAGGAACGATGGCACTGGTAAGCAGCGATCCTCCTAATCTAGCACCCCTTATTGTTAGATCGTTCATCTAACAAATTGACAGGTACTGCCGATACACGGGGAAGGATCCTGACCATGTGATGCAAGATATCTCTCTAGTTCCTTCCACTAGCCTCAACAGTCAGGCTCTTGGTACTGGCAAGGTTGGTTTCATCTCTGCAGGTCATCATCTTCGATCTTGATAGCATCCAATATTCTCTCTCGGGTTAGGTTACTCTTTTGCCCTACTGTGCCTGCCAAAAACTTCACCACTTCCTTGGCCAGAGTAATACTAGAAAGGTCTTGCAGTCCATTTCCTGAGCCATGAAGCAGCCAGGATCTCTGAGCCACCCACTTATGCAAACCCTTGCTACTAGCTGCTTCAAACACAAGATGTCGCCAATCAACATCCGAAGTTGACAACACCAACGAGATGGATCGTGCGAGTGAGTCCCTCCTAGAAGACAAATATGATGTAAAATATCGGCGGTCGGCTTGCAGGACTGCAGATGGTTGGAAAAATGCTAGAGAAAACGCGGCGACGTCAGGTGGTTGAGGAGCATCTATCTGAGACGGTTCGATGGCTAAAATGCGGGGAAAATAGACAGCAAATTGAAGAGGGAGGAGTGTAGCGAAACCCCAATCAATTATCCTATTAAGAGAGCAGTTAGCCAATATAAGGTGGAGGCGGATTCGCGGGCAGATAGAGAAAAGTCATACCCTTTGATGTTGTATTCGTTATCGACGATGATGTTATCTGGGGATAAGTCCTCGTGTGATACTAAAAACGGAGACATTTCAAGAGGAAAATGAACGACTCTAGGTACCAATGCTCGTTGAATAAAGCAATCTCGAAGTTGTATTCCGGGTAACTGACCATTGCTAACACGGACAATTTTGCGGTCGATTAGGTCGGTTAGATATGTGCCGGCGGTTGTAGGACCTATCAAACGGGTAAGCTAGATGCATCAACAAGAGGGGGGCTGCTGCCTTACGCCATTCCTGTGTACAGTCTGCTAACTCCAATGTTATATCCGCCATTTGACGTAGGAACTTGTTTCGGGTATCCCTATCAGAAGGAATGGAATCTGACCATTCTGCTGGCGTGCCTTCGACCCAGGTCGACACAATGTATGGGAATCCAACGGGATTGTCGAACCCGGAATTATAGCCTAGCAGTCTCGGCGACCTCGAAAATCCACTCGTCTCTATGCGCTTTAATATGGACACCTCCATCTCTACAAAGGCAGTGACGGCCCCCGGTGGTAGATGATTTGCTTGTGCGGGTACACGTACTGCCCAGGTTGCGCCATCAGGAAACTGAACTGCGTAAATGAGGCATTGTTTGCCGGAGAGAGGTCGGTCTGCAGTGCCGAAGCAGAAAGAGGCCATGGTTCCATTTAAACGCAGGTCAGATACAATACCGGGTATATTTTCTGGATGAAAGCCCTTTATAGAGGGCGCCATAGTGCTTGCCATTGATGAAATTAAGATGGTGAGGGTCGCCTGCTGACCCTCTAAAACGCCGGGGTATTTGAAACTCGGCCATTTTTGGTGCCTGATTTTTAGCCTGATTAGCTAGTTTGATCTCCCGTTCCCCTTTATTCTTTCACCTAGACGTTAACCCTTAATTATTTTCTATTAACAAATCCCTTTCATCTAGTGGCAGGCAAAGTTAAGAATGAGTTTTGGTGTGAATGTAGCTTGCATTCACGTGATTTGCGAGGTTTCATTATTGCAGTGACCGGCGCTGAACCACTTTATAAAATTGAATTCAAAGATTATAATATAGTACCAATCTGCTTCGCTTCGCTTACTAGAAGTGCTCATCCTCCCGTTTGTGCCTCAGGAAGAGTCCTTATGACCATTGTGTTCACCAGAGTGACTTGAGCCCTCATACCTGCAACCGCAGTTACACTTCTGATCCCACAAGGGGGGAGAGAAGAACCAGGCCGCTGTGCGTGACTCCATGTCTTTCGGATACTGCCATACGGAGTCAGTGATAGATCTGAAGAGATAGAGAGACGACAAAGAAAAGAGTAAGGATAATTACTTACATCCTCTGGCCTCAAGTTGATGTTAGCACGCCCTTCGGTAATTTCAACCCTTCCAGGGAAGCCATCGCCAGGGTATCTGCAAAGGCCCCAAAGGCCCTCCGCTTTGTGTTTATGAAGGAGCTCTATGAGCGCATCGAAGAAGGCTTGTTGGTCCGAGTTCGCAAGATTAGGTCCCGTGGCTTCATCCATGGCAGGAGTGTAGCAGAACTCGTAGGGCCGGATAGCTCCATCCCCAGAGAGAAGCCAGTTCGATGGCATTATATTTTTTGAGATCTTACTCAACTGCCAGGGTACAGAGGTGTCACCATAACTTACGAGTCGTTCGTTTTGATCAAGCTCGAAGTGGCGATGAAGAAGGATGAGTCCAAACGTTCGATCCATATTGTGCCTGAGGAAGAGCTCCCGGAAGCTAGTCGAGACAAGACTATCTCCATCGATAGCATCAAACTTTGCAACGGCATCGGAGATAGAAGGAAGTTTGTTGAAGGCCTCAGGATCGTAGGAATTTAAGCGTAAGTTTGGTGCTGAGTCGAGGCGGACTGTCATTTTGACGAACGTGGTTGCTTGGGTCAATGATTTTGGGATTGGAAGAGAACGGAAGCCAGGCGATTTAGATTGTGTTTTAATATTGGCAGATAAGGAGGCATCTAATAGAATCCCACCACCTGGTGTTGCGCAGCAAGGACGCATGACCACTCAGGGGTAACCGTGCCTTGTGGAAACCTCACGAAGCAACCACACCGCACAGGTAAGTTCTAGCATATACTAGGATGCTTATGCTAGTGATAGCTAGCCAATTCTTGAAGTGTGGCGAACCTTCGAGATAGTTTGCATGCTGATGAATCAATATTACCACCATGATGGCGATGCACACCGGCTACCTATAAAAGGCGCCTCAATCTCTACCTCGTATCTGGCTAGCTGTATCTGGTTCAATCCATTCTACTCTGCTTTACATGCTCACCGCTGTCTTCATAGCCTTCCAACAAAACCTGGCATAGGCTGAGAATGCGGCTCCGGTCTCCTGATAGAAATCCCATGACCCCACTTTGTAGGTAGCAGCAATTGCTATAGGCTACGCTCTGAGCGAGTACTTCACTAGAGTCATAAATACTACCGAATCATAAATTTTGGCGATGAATTAGCAGCAACACCTCAGACAACGGGATCAAATGATCCAAATTCTAAAGGATGTGTTCTTATGGCTATACATACCCTTTATAAAACTAACTTTGAAGCCTTCTTGCAGCTGCCCGTACATATGTGATTCTTGGTACACACCTGTTGCGGATTAGATCAAAGGAGGGAAAGCACAACGGGACCCACCGCACATAGGGCGCTTCTACGCTATATTAGATTAGAAGAATCGGGTCCTCTGCTTCCGCGATAGGGGATAGTAGGCGTGCTCACCTAGACTGCCGCTTGGGTTATCGCCTGCATCCCCAACTCTGAAAGCTGTGTTGTTCGGACGCTAGTCCCCCGCCGCGAAGCCCTCCTTCTGTAGCGCGGTATATAGCAGTTGCTTGATGGAAAGGAGGTCGCATTCGTCGTCGCCGTCGTTGACCATACCGGCCTCTACTCAGATATCCACAGATTAGTTACTATTGCTACCAGCCCAAACATACCTCGGATTCCAAGCTTGTTACCTCGAATATTATTAGCTACTGGTGCTGGTTGGGGCGTGTTGGGTGCTGCACCGCTCGGCTTGATGCGTTGGATCTCGTCGAAGATGTTGACTAGCTTCAGGGCAGATCTGCGGCGAGCTGTTGCACTCTTGGAACGCGGTCCAGTTGGTACGTAAGTATAGGAGATGGGGACAAAAGTGGCCATTTCGAGCGCGTGGAAATGATCAGAAGTATTCAAGAAATTCTCTTCTTGCTGCTGGCTACACAAACTAGACTGCAAAATGATGGCAGAGGGGGAAATCAAAGAGTTCATGCAGGTTTCTCGTACTACCCTCGCAAAACCGGAATACGCTCTGTGGCCGACCGTACACTCCTGGCATGTCATTCTCCCCCCTTTTTCGACGTAACCCTGGCGTCAAAGCTGCCCCTCTCACATATAGAGAGATCCACCGCAACTGTAAGGTCCTGAGACCTTCGGTCCTGCGCCCTCATGCTGGAAAATGTCCATCCGCGGCCACCATCTCCACTTCTCTGTACACCACAATCGGCCGATCTCAGTGTCGTTTCTCGATCGCTGACGAGGGTGTGAAAAGCTGAGCGGGGAGGCAGTGGAGATCGTAGCAGGAGAGACGCGCATGACTTCGAATACCGCCTCATGCGCCCGTCTGAAGACTTTAGGCAGACTTGCACATCCCAGGTCTCCCCCGTCGTCGGCGCCTCAGCTTTCAAGTGTGCAGCTAGCACTGCACAATTAGTAGTTTCTCAGCAGTTCCTCCAAGTAATGCTCCTGGCAGGGCCTCGCTGCCATCTCCAATCAGCCCAGGTCTACGCAATCAAGACGAATACGAAACGTGCTACGGCAAGAGGGAAACTCACCAGGAAGCTCCCGACGCATTATCCACTAGCGGCACAGCTAGGTAGAAGTTAGGCCGCGTCGTTGTGAGGCATTTCCGCGACTAACTGTTGTGCCGCAACGCGTGCAGGCCAAGTCCCGCGGCATCTCAATCTCTACGGGATGTCTTGTATGAGGACTAGTGATATTGCGACGAGGCAGATCGAGAGCGCTCAGAGCTAGCTCAGCTCGTATCTTGACCAATGCCAGGCAGATCTGAAGAGGTCACTAGCGTCGCAAAGAGTCCGCAGCATCGAGATTTTAGAGGGACAATTAGGGATCCTCCTCGGCGCATAAATCCCAGCTGAAACATAGCTGACCAAGTAAGCCTAGGCTAGGTAAAAGGGCCGAAAAAGAGGCGCCTGCAGGAGTGGAAAAGGTGGACCCTCTTTGCGAGCACAGGTGTCGTTGGGCTGTATAAAGAGGAAGGAGTGCGAAGCTGGGGCGTCGCGCGAGTTTTATACCCCGCGAAAGCGGCGCCGGGCCCGTGCGCATCTAATGCGGCTGTCGCTAATGCCTGTTTACTATCTGCGTATTGTAACTATATAAATTTATTGGCATCATCAAGAGGTCTAAATTTGCTGATCATGAGTTTCTGAGGTTAGAAGAAGGGGGATAATGCGAAATCCTCCAGTATTGTATTTTACATTAAATTTATGGTAGGTAAACCAACAAAGAGGGGGTGAGAATCGGGGGGTGGGCATGTCCTAACGTGTGGGGTTCTGTAAAGGTATTAGTTCATCTAGTAGGTAGAAGGACGAATAGATTAAGCAGGGTGGTGGGTAAGCTACCTCTGTCAAGAGAATGACTAATAACTAATTTCCATGGCATAACGTAATCGATCACCATGTGGCCGCTATCACCATGTGGCCGCTATCACCATGTGGCCGCTATCACCATGTGGCCGCTATCACCATGTGGCCGCCCCATTAAAAACGCGATGCGTTTTATAACTACTACCACAATGGCTACATTATAACAACAAGAAGCCTTATATAAAGAAGGCAGATTGATTTTAGCCCTTCAAGCCTATAAGCTAAGCCAAATTAAATCGCTTGAAGTTGCTGCAAAAATATACGATGTGCCTCCAAGAACCACTAGGCATTGTGCTGCTGGTGTTTAACCAAAACGTGATTCCTATACATCAAATCACCTTCTTACGCCTGTATAGGAAGATAGCCTTAAGCAGTGGGTTCTTTCAATAGATCAACGCGGTATGCCACCAAAAATCACAACTGTATGACAGATGGCTAGTATTCTAGCTACACAAGGTGCTGGATCAACTACACCTTTACCAATTGGGCAATGCTGGGTATCATGATTTATTAAGCACTACGATGATTTATAATCTAAGTATAATCGCAAATACAACTATCAATGTACTCAATGCGAAGATTCTGTGCTTATTCGACGCTAGTTTAAGTGTATTGAAGATACAAAGGTGCAATATAGAATTCTTGATGAGGATATCTGGAATTTCGATGAGACTAGCTGTCAGATGGGAGTTATTACAACCACAAAAGTCATTACCAGAACAGATAGAGCTGGCAGACCTAGAACAGTTCAACCAGGCAATCGGGAATGGGTTATGATAATTGAGACTATTAGTGCTCAAGGAGATACAATTCCACCACTTATTATTTTTGAAGCTGTGATACACTAGGCTGCTTAGTATAAAAACAATATTATATCATACGATTAGTCAATTAGTGTTAGCACTACTGGCTGGACAACAAATGAGATTGGCTTATATTGGTTAACAGAAGTATTCGACAAGTATACAAAGAACTGTACAATTAGCCGTTATCGACTCTTAATTCTAGATGGCCATGGCAGCCACGTTATCCCTGAATTTGACCAGTTTTGCTTAGAACATCAGATCATTACTCTTTGCATGCCTTCTCATTCATCACATCTATTACAACCTTTAGATGTAGGCTGTTTTTCAGTTCTTAAACAGGCTTACGGATGTCTTGTTGAGCAGATGATGGGTTGCGGTATCAACTATATCGATAAATGTAAATTTTTATCTTTATATCAGCAGGCTAGACAGACAGCATTACATCGTAATAATATCTAGGCAGGGTTTGCAGCTACTGGAATAGTTCCATATAGCCCTGATTGTGTATTAGCACAGCTACATACAGAATATCAAACACCACCACCACCCCGTCTGCAATCACGATCAAGCACATCTTGGACAGCTGAAACGCCTCATAACATTACCGAGCTACAGCAGCAAACAGCCTTAATAAGGCGTTA
Organism: Glutinoglossum americanum; assembly: GCA_020080175.1. Taxonomy (NCBI): domain Eukaryota; kingdom Fungi; phylum Ascomycota; class Geoglossomycetes; order Geoglossales; family Geoglossaceae; genus Glutinoglossum; species Glutinoglossum americanum. The sequence continues at coordinate 119,101 of JAGHQL010000056.1, read as the reverse complement.
TCTTAAACAGCACACACATAGTCCACCGAGTCCGACAGAACAAGCTCTTACCTAGCTGGTTAAGGGTTGTGAAATGGCGATGTCGAGTGCTGTTTTGCTTACTAGTGAAAACGATAAATTACGGATAGAAAACCAGCGTCAGAAAAAAAAAAGAGCAGTTAAACGTACGTATATAGCTAAAGGAGGTGTTTTATCGGGAGCAGAAGGACTATCTTATATTACAATTGCTGAAACTGAGCAAAAGAATACTTTGGCAGAGACAGCGGCCAAGCAATTAGAACGAGCACTACGCAAATATAGTATGTGTAGTTCTACAGAACATACTGCAAGAACATGCTCACTTCGTTAATTAGTATATTGTAAATAGCTACGCTTAATATAATGTTTTGTGGTTGAGTAATTCGGATTTTTGGCATCGCGGGTTCTAATGGGGCGGCCACATGGTGATAGCGGCCACATGGTGATCGATTACGTTATTAGTAGTATCCCTGCTGAGTCAGCAAACGGGCATGCCCGGCTCCCACTAGAGTGACGGGTCCGTCGCTCTTAGTCAGCGTAGGCTCACTGCAAAAAAATTTGGAGCCGCCGCCTAGGCTTAGTTGAGCGACAACCCACCCACCCCACCAAAATGCCTCCTGGTCGCACTGGTCACTCAACCCCAATTTCTCTTCATGTTCAGGCCTTCACCCTTCAAGAAGAAAGAATTCCTATCACTAGAATTACAGAATTTACTGTATTAGTCATATCTACAATTTATCGCATAAATAAATCGCTTTTGAGAGAGTAAAAATCACTTTCGCGAGGGTCAGGGTGGGGTCATAACTAAAGTTGGGGGAAGTCCTAACTAAAGCAGAGGGAGGTTCTTAACTAAGGTTTAGTGGGGGGGAAGCCTAAGTAGTGAGCCTAGTAGGTGGGGTGCATTATTTGGTGCTTACACAAGTGTTGTAGGCGAGGGACCCGTGTCCCTATTGGTACGTAGGCCGACACCAAAAGTCTTCACACTCTTGCCTAAGCCTCGGTAAAGCTTTACCCCATCAGAAACCTTCCGCCCAAGGCTTTAGGTACCTCTTTAGGCACTGCTTTAACTAGGTTTTAGTGATGTAGAGCCAAAGCGAAGCCCAAAAAGTGGTATTAAGACTTTTGGTGTCGGCCTGCGTACATACGCTGACTAAGAGCGACGGACCCGTCGCTCTAGTGGGAGCCGGCATGCCCGTTTGCTGACTTAGTAGCTGATGAGAATAAAACAGGGCAAAATGATGAGAATTTCCGAAAGCTCAAATTATTCGATACAACAACGGCCCAAAAATCTTAGTGCTCACGCTCGGGAGCACCAATTCGAGCAACTTGTCGATCTACTACATGCCATCTCTGAAACAGACGAACATGTTGTAGAGACAGTCTGGGAATCATGGAATTACCTCATACTTTTACCGAAAGAAATTTGGACTGCATACAGAATTGGGTAGTAATTTTGAGGGAATGGGAGTATCAAAAGACTCTAATGAGGATATCTGAAGCACTTCAGCGGTGACAAAGTAGCATGCTATCCGCTAACATGCTACCGCGGTCATATTGTGTGATCCAGCTCATCGTTTGTGTGAATATTCCTGAATTGTATGTACAATAGAAATAACAAGACATCGATGCACCGAAACCTCAGAAACCCACCCCTTGATGTCCTACCCAAGCGGCGGCATCCTTAGTGGTTATCTCCTTCCAGCCTTTGCTATGTCCCGGGTGGCCATAGTAGGCAAGACAGGCAGTGACCCAGCGGCGTTCTCTTTCATGCTGTTCCCATCCAGACTGTCCGCCTCCCGAGCAGAACCAGTGAGGTTTATCCTTACCCCAATTGGGCGGAGGGTCGGGGAAGGTGTAGTCGAGGATGAGCATCTCGCAGCCGACACATTCGCACTCTTAACGGGATAGAGGAAATAGTTACAAAGCCCGAAGAGTATAGGAGATTAGAATTGAGCTCATCGTTACCATGAGCCCTAGCGTTCAGCTTTTGCCGCCATTTAGAATCTCTTCGGGTTCAGTACTCTCCTGCAGTACAACATGCTTTTTTTTTTGGTAATCTTCATATCCCCCCTAATCAACTGGATAGCCAACTCAGTCAGGTACGAAGACAGTGAGGATAACTGCCAACTCCAATATCGGCGATAAGTGTATGTCTAGGGGCAATGTCGCGGATTCGCTGCGCAAAGTGAAATCCAATATAGTCAGACCTATTTGGCTAGTAAGTATGGGTCATCCAAAGAGTGTGTGAATAGTTACATATTATTTCGCCCCCTGGGCCCATAGTAGCCGGCTGTAGCTAAGGGTATTTGGTTGGCGATACTCAATCTTGGCTTTTCTGGTTTGTTGCATTGAACTCCTTTCAAGATGACCTGATTGAGAGCAGGGTGAAAGCTACTGAAACGACTCTTCAGACTCCTCCAGTTGATCTCTGGATACCCTCGTCTTCCCCACGCAATCTTTGCTGATCTTCCCGTATAGACTTGACAAAAGCGCTTCTTATGTTGATAGCTGCTTCGTTTATCAAGCTTCCAGCCAATGGACCACGTTCTGTGTATTTCCGCTCCACACATTGGACAATATACCGGGCAAGCTGTAGTAGACAATTCTGACATATCAACACCCTTGGATTGAGACAAAGTGTTGCTGTTCACTTGAGAGGTAAATATATCTGTATCGTCATTTGAAAGCTCTGAAGACCCCTCATCTAGCCCCTTACTAGCAAAATCGTGGGAGGTTTCCATATCAGAAATCTGTGTCGGCTAGGGTTGAACTATATCGTGCGAAGGTGTAGTGAATGTAAACGTTTGCTTGCGGAGGGCCCTAAGATATAATTCTATGATGGAGGCCAGCACCGTAAACTTTAACTAATAAGTAAAGTAAGCTGAGCCACAAATACACAAGAATTGATACGTGAGCGCTTAGTTATATTTAGAAAAGGTTCCGTTCCTTACCCCCAGGCCCCGGTTTCCGACCCCCCAGAGGCATCAAAATCAAGGAGCTTAAACATCTTAAATGAGCTGGTCGAAACTTGAAGATAAAATAAATAATATTATATTCAGCTATAAAACGTGCTAGTAAAACTTGTAAAAATGCTAGAATAACATAAAAGCTGCAGAACAATATTTTAGTCTAAATGCTTAGAGGAAACAAAGGTTTTACTTTTGACTATCCCATCCGTTGTGAAGAGCTCATATATCTGAAGGGCTGACAGAAAGATGTGGTGGCACTTTTGCTATTTTAAACTTCTTTTTGTAGAGTAGATCATTCGACTTCTTGTCTTGTCGACTTGCTCGTCGGGACTTTTTTACCCTGCTGACGTCGTCTTCAGAATCAAAATATAGTTTGCGTTTTGTCGTTGCTTCCGTGAATTTAATACCGTGGATATCTTCAAAGTGGTATAGCAGATCCTGAACCGATCCGAATGATATTGCACAGCCAGGATGCAGGCATTTTACTGCCTTATCGCTGTCTAGTTCCCGAACGTGTTGACCGATATGTGGCAACCAACGGTTTTTGTACATGAATTGATGTAACCGTTCAGATGCTGGTAATCTCGGATTTCCCAAGCAGAAAGGGCAGTATCCGGCACATGCAAGCGCCAAGCGAAAAACAAGAGGTTCGCATCGAAGAGGAAGTAACTCAGGTTTGTCTAGGTGGCTTTGGCAATGCTGATCCCATTTGGCCTCGTCTGTGATCCATTTATCACATTGAAAGCACAACTGCGCAAATCCATATCTAGACTCAAGATATGTTCTAGAACAATGATATGCATGTTTCCATCGATCAGCTACTTGTATACTATTGTAGAAGACACGTGTTAGCAATTTTTTAGGATTAGGAGAAGGTAACTAACCTATCCGTACGTAGAAGACATTTGGGTACTGGGCAATTACCCATTTTTGGCTGTAAGCTTGACTGGTATGCAACCCGAGAATCTTGTGTACATAGCGAAATCAAGTCCGCAAGAACACAGCGGCCTTCAGGACTCCGTAATGCAACTGGAAGGAGTAGGTAGGATGCCAAACGGCTACGCTCAGGCATTAGATGATGAGTACGGCTGAAGAGAGTGCGACGAAAGTCCTCCAAGTGAGTCTCATGTGCAGTATGAGACTTGAGTCTTCGTGGTTGGAGTGCTTGCTGCTTCCTAAGTTCAATGGTAATAATTCGACGCTTTTTGTCATATAGTTGTTGTCGGAAAACTCGATCTTGCTTGCTTCCTTCTTGAACAATTTTCTCTGTTAAAGTGTCGATATCCTTTTGAAGAGCAATGAGGTCTGAACGGCATTCAAGATCGCATCGTATTTTCGCAGGCAAGGAATGCCAAAGCTGCGGATGTCGGCGCAAAGACATTCCGCGGAGATCCTCAATATGGTCTCCTCGTAGCTTTTGCCCCAAAAAGCTAGCTTGTCCATCAACAGTGCTAATTTGAGCCATATAAGAATTGAGAAAAGTACTTGAGTCTATATGTCCAGCAAACTTCATTCGTTCCGCAATTGAGTAGCCATCTCCACCAAAACAGTTAGCTAAAAAAAAAAAATTCGATTGTATAGAGGATCATACCATCAGCTTTAATAAGTGCTTCTCGTCGAGCATCATGAACAGTAATATTTTCCTCATATCCTGCTCGTCTGCCGAGTGCCACTAGCTGATGACTAAATGAGTTTGACTTTTGGATTTTGTTAGTAGGGCCTTCGAAAGTTGCAGTCCGGAAAAAAGGCATATCAAGAATATCATCTTTCCATTCAATGTGGTAAAGATCTTCATCCGCTGGTGGTTCAATTGCAAGAATCTCTTCTAAGGTAGAATAATCTCTAAAAGCATTATCGGCAAGTGCTATGGCCAGGAGAAATAGTACTGGGTTGACCAGAAGAGTATCTGTCTTTTCGTAAATTGAATGCATTGGCCTGATTTCAGATTCCCGTTATTAAAAATCTTGAGGTTTAATGAATTTAAGGCTAACCTTTTAAGTGGTGTATTTGTCATGCCTTTGGCGTAGTTCCTGAGAATTTTTACTACAATTTCGGGTTTTCTATCATTGTCCCAGCGTATAACGAAAGTGATGTCCTGTCAGAGATCAACTTTTAGACACTTCTCCTACCCCAAAGCTGGGCATGTGAAATAGTTGCAAGTATACTTTGTAATAAAGACCTAGATTTGAGCCTGGTCGCACACTGGACTCAAAAAACTCTCCGATTCTCCCAGACGTATAACAGCAAAGTTGGAGTGCAGCGGTAAACCGCACTCTAGAACTTTCATGATGGTACTCATACCAGTCATTCTGCCATAACTGCTTTAATAGGATGACAAAGACTTTGGTGGTAAGGTAATGTGGCTGCCGTTGAGTCGCCGGAAGAGCAAGCTTCTTCTGTAGGTGGCCTTGTATGTACTGAAAGTCGGGGAAAATGTTTAGATGGTTTGAAGTGTAGGTATTATGGGCAACATACATAAGTGATTGATTCCTTTATCTTTTTGGAAATAGGATCAGAAGTCCGGCGCTCCCAAGCAGAGATGAACTGTCGCCAATACATGCGAATAGATGATACAGTTGGCTTGTCACTATTGACACCTTCGGCACAGCAAGCAAGAAACTCGACAAAATGCTTTGCTGTTTGCATGTCATGAGGACTGACATTGGGGTGAGTCTTCGTATATCTATGAGTAGCGGCATTAGCATAATCCCGTTGGATGCTGTTAAGGTAGTTGCAACCCTAATAGATGTCTAATTGGGTGAGGAAGATAGACATACTCAACCCACATATTCCACCGTCGATCGTATAACCGTTCCGTGTGAGCCGTGATAGGTTTCAAAATTTGAGTATCATCAATGCCGGTTATGTCATCACTAAAACCCTTCTCCCGAGCCCTTTTAGCTATTTCTTCCAGAGTCAACCCCTTCTTTCCCATCAAGCACACTTGTAGAATGATTGCACGGTTGCACGGTCGGATGGTCCAAGGGTCGAACAGTCGAGCGGTCTGACAGTCGAACTGTGGGACGGTGAATAGTCGAATGGTTAAACTGTTGAGCGGTCAAACGGTCTGACTGTCGAGCTGTCAGACGGTCGAACTGTCGAACGGTCGAACGGCCGGACGGTCGGACAGTGAACAGTCGAAAGGCCAAACGGTCAAACGGTCAAACGGTCAAACGGTCTGATGGTCGGAATAACAGTCGACGTAAACCAAAGATAGTTTTGAAAAGAATAGTGGTATGAACAGCGAAAAGGCTTTTTGCAGCGCATAGAAAGTAGCAGTGACAGAAAGTAGCAGCGTACAGAAAGAGAAGCACACAGAAAGAGCAGCGCACAGAAGGTAACGACGCAGAGAAAGTAGCAGCACATAGAATAACAGGCAAGAAAGAGCAGCTTTAGGGGGGGGGGATTCGACGGACCCGGGGTTGAGAACGGGCACCCCATCGTGGAGCAGCTTCCGGGGACCCGGGGTTGGGAACGCGCACCCCATCGTCAAAAGTTGACGATTTTGGCGGCGCGGAATAAGGAAGGATGGGCGAGGACGGGTGGGCAGTCTGGGGGACGGGGTGCGCGATGGGTGAGCAAAGGCGGCAGTGGGTGAATTGTGTGTGGTGTTGAGAAAGGCGGCGGAGGAAAAAAAAAAAAGTTGAGATCTGTGTGTGGTAACACTGAGAATCGAACTCAGACCAAAACGGCGCCAAGACGCTTAACCACAACGTTACGTGCTACCATTACACCATGTTACCGATGACAGACCGTCCGCATAAGCGACATAAGATCTAACAAGCCCACCACCCACCTACATTTGCCAAAATATTCCCAGCAACCTCGACCAGAGGAAATTGCTAATAACTTCCTAACTAACTCCGATCGGTTCCAAGCAAAAAATGCCTCTGATAGACGCTTCACATGACTCTCTACCCTGTAGGTTTTTCTTCATCGCTCTTTTGGAGCTTTATGAGCTTTTGGGATCAATCACTAACTTCATCAAAGACGTCGATCCTGAGCCAACCCCCCAACAGCGGGCCGCCATAGCTTCCCTGATTACTGCGTCTCTTGCGCCTGAGCACCTCACAACGCTTCACCCGCTCCTCCCGGCTCTTCCACCATCCACGCTAACCCCGCTCCTTGAACAAGAAATCGCACGCCACGCCTCCAACCAACCCCTCACTGGCGGTATCGACACCTCCCGCTACGAAGCTCTTGACGCACCCGCCAGCACCAACCCAACCGACTACCACAGCACTCTCCAAAAAGCCTACACTTCCTCCACCTACCTCCATACCCGCAATCAGAACCTCGCGCTCCTCGAGCAATTCGGCAAGAACGCTTGGCTGGTCGGCAATGCGCAGCTGGAGGACATTCTACGCGATGTGGAGCGCGAGCTTGTAGATACGAGACAACAGACTGAAGAGGTGAACAAGATGAGGAAGGCCGGGCAGGAGGGGGTGAGAGGGGAGATGGAGGGGTTAGAGAATGCGTGGAAGAAGGGAGTCAGAGGAGTGGTAGAGACGGAGATTGCAGCCGAGGGGTTGAGGTTAGAGATTTTGAGGCAGAGGAGAGAGGGCGTGGGGAGGTAATTGGGGGGGGAATATTCCGATATGGGCACTTGACGGGACATAGGTGTACAGGGGAAAAAGTTTTCCGTCCTCAAGGCATTCATAATAGCACCGCCACGCCGATCCAGCCCCAATTGACATGTCTAGGATAGTAGGACCGCGGATATTCTCCGCCTTGGGAAACCCGCCACGACACTTACCATCCGACTCATAAACCACCTTCGCCGATTTTTGATAGCGGACTCAACAGACAGTTTCCGCGAGGATATCTAGTGTCTATCCCGCACCACACACCACCCCACCGAACATGCAGAAAAAAAATAAAAAGAACTCTATAGCACCAGACCAATAATTTGTACTCATGCACACGTACAACACAACCCCGACACACATATAAAAAAAAAACCATAGATCCCCACGCCACCCCCCGTCCCTACCCACCACATAAAAAGCCCACCCTCAATAAACCCCAATCCCGTCCCTCAAGACGCCAAAACACACAAAAAAACAATTCCAACAACCCAAAGGGAAAGAACGGGGAGGTCTGAATACCTGAAACCGTCCTGTAACCCCCCCCCCCTCTCTCTGTTCTCCCCCCGCAAGTGGCGTTCTTTAACGAAAAAACGCCAAACCGCTAAAACAGATATGTGGGAGAGAGATTGGAGGACGCTAGCGATAAGGGCTGTCTGTGGTGTGGACGGGGTTTTAAGCATAATGATGGTAGGGGGGGTTGTTGGTTGGCATGAACGGATGAATTCGTGGATACTTGGGGGGGCAGGGTTTTTCGTCTATGCGGTACGAATTCCCCGTGGAACTGTTGCAGGATTCGATTTATGCGTAGATTCCCGGGGGTTGGGTAGAAAAATAAGGCAATGGACAAGGTGGGATCTACATCGCCGGTTTTTTTTATTTTTATTTTTATTTTCATTTTATTTATCTTCGGTCGCAATATTTTCTGAAATGGATATAATTTATGGATAAGGACACACGCCTCCAGAAACGCCTTTTTAAGTACAAAAAGCAGTGGCAAGGCCATCTAGTTATACACACAAACCTCCTACCCGCTTGGCGTATCTCGAGGATGGGAGTAAGGCAACTCCCGATCACCTCCCACCGCTCTCCCCACCGCCACTCATTGGAGGCATCCCTGGTGGCGGTCCGCCTGGGGTTGCACCTGGACTCATGTGTTGCCCTGGCGGCGGTAAAAAACCTGGCATGCCCGGTAGCGGGAACTGGAAATTTGGCGGGAAGCCACTCGGTGGTAGGGGCGGGAAGGCAGGCATACCGCTCGGTACAGGAGCTGGTGGTCCGCTTGTGGCTCCGTTCGCAGCGTTTATCGGAGGCGGGAAGGGGAATGGCATGGCAACACGACCACCTGGGGCTGATTTTGGGGTTAGTTTGATATTTTGCATGGGGGAGTGTTGGGGTAACTGGGTGGGAGCTTACGCGGAGGAAGGCCGCTTGCGCCACCTGGACCGCCCGGGAGGACGCCAAAGGGAGGCGGGGGGATGGCACCTGGACGACCTAAGCAGTGGTTAATTTGCACGCTCTCTGTGGTCAATGGCGGTGGGCATAGATGATGGGTGACACACCAGGAAAGCCGAAAGGTGGAGGTGGAAACGGCTGGCCAACTCCAGGGTTTTGTCCTAGCATGGGGTTTTGGCTGGATTTGCCCTCCGCTGCGTAGGAGTTTGTGATTGAATCGATGACGCTCTGAGCCTTCTCGTGACCGATCTCTGGTGGTTCGCCATGTCGAATTAGCAATAGCAACCTACGAAACTAATTGGTGGAGGCTCTGCGACGCGCAACTCACGCTGGTAGTAGTCCACGACATTCCTCAGATGATTTCTTCCGCTATTATGAGCTTTGCGCACGCTCATCGAGTCGTGCGTGAGGTACACATCGCAGTAATCACCTTTGTTGGTTACGACGTCATATAAGCTTCTTGTCACCAAACGATCGTTTTGGGAAATGGTTCACTTCGCAGAGCAAAATCATCGGGGATGAGTTTGAAGGCACCTACAGAAGAGTAATGGGGTTGTCAGCAGAGGAGGCTTAAGGATGGAAGGCGAGAGGACTTATATTTAGGCATCTTGGAGACTGCAGCGGATAATCAGTGTGCGGCTAAGATGCGAGGTGAGAAGCTCGATTTGCAGATGCAGGTCACGAACTTCAGATTTGACTTGAGCCTCCATCCATTTCGATCGCAATCTCGTGACGCAGCATGGATTCATCGCAAATTCGCGCGCCCTTTTAGAACTTTTATTTAAAATATCGTTGGGAATATTCATTTCGGTTTTTCGGATACATATAACGATATTTTTACTTTTATTTTACTTTTCTTGCCATGCGGTCTGTATTTCTGCCCACCCAGACCATCTATTTTTGCGAAATGTTTCTGCGCGGAAGCCGTTGTTGACTGGGGCGGTGCCGTATTGCAGAATCAAAGTAGCATGGGGCTGAGATTACGGTAGAACCGACCGAACCAGTTACGAAGAAGTGCGTACCTGCGCTTAAATGAAAACCTTTTTTCCCTTGAATCTGTCACGAATTAGTTTCACACGGAGTTAGGGCATTTACGATCACAAGGTGCCAGAAACCCGCTAGAATCCGCGTTTCCCAAACGGTCTCGCAGGATGGACGGGCCTGTTGTCCATGCGGAACAACCGGGTGCGAAAATAAAAATATAGAGGCCCACGTAACTTCACGAGATCCGACGTGCGATGCTGTGGGCGGTCTCCGGACTTTGCCTGGAGAATCTGTACTTGTACATCGGGTCCCCCTTTCCCCGTTTTACCCGGACTCTACCAAGACCCTTCCCTGCTCGCCCTGTGGGCATACGATCTACGGCTGAGCAGCGGCGAATCGATGTAGGATCATTATACTATGCCGGTTTCGTTTGGCCCGCCCATGCTGGCTGTAGCAGGCGAGTGAGGCAGTGCAGTTCAATGCGAGCAAAGCATCGCGCGCTACGCTGAAAGCGCCGCGTCACTTCCGTCACCAATACATCGTCCACCCCCAGGCGAAAACCAACCCTGCCCAACCCCTACTCCGTTCTCCCCCCTTCAGGTTTCGGTGGTTATCTTAGTAACAGCCCTCTTCCGGCCTTATTCGTCCCTTGGCTTCTCCGTCAGTTCTTCACAGCTTCACTTTCAACAAATTCTCACCCGTTCGTCGCGCCATCATTCGTTTTCTCTGCTCAGAGTGAGGTTCATCGTTCCGCTGTAGAATTCCACGGTCGCTCTGGAGAGTTAATTGTTTCCTTTTTGCCTTTCGCTTTTCTTCACCCTTTATTTTCGTCAGGTTTTTCGGTCGCCCCTGCAACCGCTCAGCCGACGCCCGTAACAAAGATCCAAACAGCACATCCCTTGGAACAAGCAACTGAGGTCGCTGAAAACGCGTTTGAACAAAGGCGAGCGCGCGTCTTAAGTCATTGCGAATCTTGATCTTGATGAGGTCGGAGGTGGGCAAGACAACAGGAGGTTACGTTTGCCACTTGATCGCACATCAACTCTAAGAAAACGCAACGACGGGTTATCACGATGCGTCGCTCATTAATATCAACACCGCTCTCTCTGCTCCTCGCAATCCTTCTTTCTATACTTCCATTCTCATCCGCGATCCGATTAATCGAATCGAAATCACTCAGTCCATGTCAGGATAATTCAAACTTCACGGCATCGCTCTTTAATGTTGTCTTTACGCCTGATAATCGCACCCTTGGGTTCGATGTCGTCGGCATCTCATCGATAGCAGGGAATATCACCGCTGAATTGAGGGTCATTGCCTACGGGTTCACCGCACTGAAGCAGGTTCTGGATCCTTGCCGCATGGCAGACCTGAAGGGATTTTGTCCCATGAATACTGGTCAAATTGACCTAAACTCAAACATTCAGGTCTCTGAAGAAGTCATAAAGTCAATACCTGGTAAGCTAGGCATATGGGTGCAGATTCTCACTTGTCGTTGCTAACCTCTACCTTTACAAAGCTCTTGCATACAACGTACCGGATCTCGACGGCACTGTTAGGATCTATATCAATAATACCGATGGTGTGAGTGTGGCTTGCGTCGAGGCTCAACTATCAAACGGGAAGACTGTTGACCAAAAGGCCGTGAGCTGGATTACCGCTGTCATAGCCGGTCTCGGACTGCTAGCGTCTGCTATTTCATCGGGGCTAGGCCATTCAAACACCGCCGCTCACGTTGCTGCAAACGCGCTTTCGCTCTTTGGATACTTCCAGGCCCAGTCAATTACCGGGATGATAGCATTCCCGCTACCTCCTATCGTCCAGTCGTGGACCATGAACTTTAACTGGAGTATGGGTATTATCAAGGTGCGCTTCATGCAGAGAATCTTCACCTGGTTCCAGCAGTCTACTGGAGGGACGCCATCCACCTTGCTGAGCGAACTTTCGACCACCTCTGTATCCATCCAAAAGCGATCAGCGGAGATTGTCCACAAACTTATGATGCGGGCGTACTACCAGTCAATTGCCCGGAGCAACAAGGACAATTCCATCAACGAGGTAAACCGTGTGGTGGTCGTTAAGGGAATCAAGAGAGTCTCATTCAAGTCGGGTATCGAGGTCACGAACCTGTTCATGACTGGTCTATCCTTCCTGATCATCTTTGTCGTAATGGTTGCTCTTGGAGTCGCGGCATTCAAGGGTTTCTGCGAGGCGGCAGTGAAGTTTGAATGGATGAAACGCGAGAAGTTCCTTGACTTTAGAGAGAACTGGAAGATCGTATTGAAGGGGATCATGTACCGCCTTGTGCGTATATTTATAAGGTGTACTTGCATGATTACTTGCTGACTTTGTCCAAAAGGTTATAATAGGTTATCCTCAAATGGCTGTGCTCTGCCTCTGGGAGCTCACGGTTATTGACTCGCCCGCGGAGGTCGTCTTGGCTTTATTTTTCTTCTTCTCCATGACTGCGATCCTTTCGTGGGCTTGTTGGAAAGTATACCAATTTGCCAAACGCTCTATACATAAGAACCCTGCGGACATCCTTTACTCCGATAATGATACACTTAATCGATGGGGCTTTCTCTACGTCCAATTCAAGGCGACTGCTTACTGGTTCATCGGACCCGTCCTCTTCTACATTCTCATCAAGGCCATGTTCATTTCTTTCGGACAAAAGAACGGTACAATTCAAGCTGTCGCGTTGGTCTTGATAGAACTCGCTGTTCTGGTCGCGGTGAGCTGGTATAAACCGTGGATGGACAAGAGAACAAATATTTTCAACATCTCTATTTGCTCTATAAACTTCCTCAATGCCATATTCCTGCTGGTGTTCAGTAACCTTTTCAACCAACCAGTACGTACCTACTCCTGCCCACATTACCACTGCAAATAATTATTGCTAACTGCTTCCAGAAAATCGTATCGGGTGTTATGGGTGTTGTCTTCTTCGTGATCAACGCCGCCTTTGCTCTTGTGCTTCTTATTCTGGTGCTCATCTCTTCGATTTACGCCATAGTATCGAAGAACCCCGATGTACGATATGAACGTATGCAGGACGACCGTGCTTCCTTCATTAAGTCTCAGACACAATTAGCACTACCGACCGAGCTTAATGCTCTAGGTGCTACGGCGAGAGGAGACAAAGACCCGCGAGGGTACGATGAAATGGGACCCCTCTCACCCGGAGCGGGGTCGAGAAAACAATTCGATGCTGGCGTTGCTCACCCTCCAGTGTCTGCAAATTCCATGCATCCTCCGACGAACAGAGAGCCCCCGCACTCCCCAATCGATCCCTCCGAGCCTCTCGTCTACGGTGATTCGTCACATCGAGGCTATGGCGAATCTCGGGACCCGTTCTTGGCGAATCGTTCTGCCACGAGTTCGCCTTCACCATATGGACGATACAAGCAATCGAATAACCCGAGTCCATGGCATGTTGGTGCAGGCTACGAGCAGCATTAATACTTCAATAATAGGCCCTCGAAGTTCCTCGTGCAGTAGAACAAGCAGTCGCGAGATTTTTGTTGATAGATTCGGGTTCTCATCGAGGCTGGAAAAGTCATATCTCGTTGCATTCTTGCTGTTCTGGTGAAAGTCTGGGGTTACCTATACATTAGTTCCGGATGCTTTTCTGTACAAAGTTGCGATAAAAGAGTCCCAGCGCTATTACCATCGCTGGATGATGCATTAACGTAACCTTTCTTTCTCTCTGTTTGGGACAGTGGCGCTTATCAGCATTTTCCTTCACGTTACATTGGGTATCTGGCACCGTCGGGGTTTGTCTTTTTCAGTTTCTCTTTTCGGCTGCTGAGGTCGCGCGTATTCTGTTTTTTCGCTCTTGCCTACTACCATCACGCTTGATCAAGAAAGCCGCCTTTATTTGTCCCTAATGCCGAGCACCCGTTTTGTCTCGGTGTTCTCCGCCAGGAACACTGGCCCCTTGAACCTTATGAAGACTTAATTGAGCAGCTTAGCATCACCGGGGGAGGCGCGTGTTAGTAATGTAAATCACTCAATATGGCCTATTGATATTGAACGAACGGACCACGAAAGGGTGCTACAAAGAAAGCTACGTGATTGACTAAACGGTCCTAAGTCCTAACGACAAACAGTCCTTTGTCGGTTCGATCCCGCTTGATCAATCTTAGGAACCGCCCAAGAAAGTTTCTACGGCGTGTCCAAGCGCATCAAATCACCGACCAAGATCGAGCCGGTGGAAACCTTTAGATTGTTTAGTTCTGCGAACGCTTTAAATGCAAATCCTTTATACTCCAAATACGGATAGATACCCAAGTTAGACCAAAAAGTCGTAAGAGTAGCAGGAGCCTAGCGCCCAAAACCGAACCCACCATAAACGCCCACCAAACAGAGAACAAGTGCTCCGTATAAGTATGCTTGCTGTTGAGGAGACCCTCGTAGAGATTCTCGTGTGAAATATACCAAGTAAGTGGAGTGAAATGGTCTGACGCCCTAATCCACGAAACCCATCTCGTATTCCATGACCCCAGCCAGGCCCCTACCGGAGGGGTCCTCGCCGCTGTTGACTGGCGGCCAAGCCTTGTGCTTTTCTCTGAGTTTTTCCGAGTCTGCTATTGCGGCCGGGAGGTCGCTGGGTGTGAGGCGTTATTATTGCTCGCCATTGTACACCGGCGGGATAGGGGGATCATACTCTATTTTACCATGGACGACGTAGTCCTGCGAGGCCAGTTCTTCGGCTAGTTCCACTTGGTGGTTGTCGAGGAGGGAGGGGTTGGGGACAACGATTATGGGGATGTTGAGGCGGAGGGCGTCGAGTATTGAGCCGGAACCTGGTGGTCGGATATATAAATGTCAGCGGGATAGAAACGGTTTCCATTATTCCACCACAGTAGGGAAATTGTAAGAGAGATGGTATGGGTATCGTATTGCGACTAACCAGCATGGCTCACAACGACACCTTCCACACCGCCCTTATATGCCGTTGCCCCGCGCATCTCCTGTCCCAGGCCCTTCCTATTGTACTCGAACCCGGTGATATTTAGCCCGTATCTCTCTTCGCTGCCATCCTCGTTGTTGATAATAAAATCGTCAAATATCGCCCGCCCCTCACGGCCAAATTGTAATCTTAGATCCGTATACCCAGCCTCCCGGAGTGCTTTGAGAAATGGTCGATCGAGGGCGGTGGAGATGAGGCTGTTGAATGATGCGGTGGCGCCGATAGTCACGAAACAAAGCTTTCTCGGACGAGGGGTTTGGGGAGGTATCATGGCGAATATGGGAATTTATTGTTAGTTTTTTCTGAATATTTTTGAAAAGACGTGAGGGATAATGGGGTGGGGTGAAATGGTAAAAGGTAGCTACAATTAATATATGATGCGGCTCAAAGAGGATCGCCAAGTCTACCCAAATTTGGTTGTCTCAACCGCAACAATTTACTATTTATTATCAATAGACTTAACCTCATGGCGGCAGCGGTGAACCGACTGGGCTTTACAGCCCGACGCTGCGCGTATGTCTTCCCTTTTCAGAGTGCCTCTCGGATATCAATTGCCTCTTTCCGCCACTTTTCCTCCTCCCGGGATGGCGAGGACGTTGAGCCAGATGAACGAAACAGTTTCCCAGCATCTAGACCCCCACCCTCCAACTTCGCCGATTCCCTGTCAGCAGAAGACCGCGCAAGATATGAATCCTTCTCGGCTGAAGACCGGAAGCACTTTGAGCAGACCGCCGAGCGTCTGCGGCGACACATGACATCTCCGAGTGTGGAGGGAAGACTCTCAGCGGCTGTTGCCACCGCCGCTCACAATATTGAGGTGATGCGGCCAGCAATACCCCAGGAGAGGTTCAGGGGCGGCGGGTTCATGGCTCTGGGTGAGGAGGATGAGGAAGGCACTGGCCCGGACGACGAATTTAAGGAAGACGATATTAGTTCGCTTGCCCATGCCGAGTTGGAACAACACCGCGAGATGAGAGAGTATGCAAGACTAGCAGCATGGGAGATGCCGCTGCTGAGCAGTAGGTCCCCTGTTCATATATCAGCATTTAGTTCTGTTCGGTGCGGGATTGCGGGAAACTGATTATTTTCGCAGAATTGGCAAAACCATTCGTTCCACCCACAGCAGACCAACCTCTCCGGTTCCGTTATACAACTTACTTAGGCGAAGAGCATCCGGCGGAAAAGAAGGTGGTCCTTCAATTCTGCACGAAGGACATGCCAGATCTTACGGAGGTGCAACGAGAAAAGCTTATAAAGCTCGTCGGCGTCCGCTACAATCCCGAAACCGACATCGCGAAATTGAGTTGCGAGATGTTTGAGACACAAGCGCAGAATAAACGTTATCTAGGCGACCTGGTGGATACGCTATTGCGTGAAGCAAGGGTATATATATATTTTTATACATTGTCACCACCATCCCTCTCCAATTGACTTCAAATCAAAGCTAATGCGTATCTGCTCGCGGACAAACAGGACCCTACAGAAACATTCGAAGACATCCCCCTAGATTTCCGCCACCACCGCTTCAGGGGAAAACCCAAATTCCCAGAGCACTGGCGGATGACGCCTGAGCGCAAAAAACAACTCCTCGCTCTCCGGCAGGAACGGGAGCTCAAGGACCAGCAGAGAGCCGCAGAGGGTAAACTCCTTGACGGCGTGGTGATCATCGGAGAGTCCCTTGCGGCTCGGCCGGCCAGCAGCGCGCCGCTTGTGGAAGGGGCCGCTAAGCTGAGGGTGAAGGGGAAAGGGAAACGGGGGCTCAAGGGGTAATTTTAGAGGCAAATAGAGATAGACGGCGGGAGTGTGTGTATAATATCCACCATGTAAATGGTACGAGCGAATGTTATATAGAACTTCTCTATTGATGACCCACAGTGAACCCATCTACTTCGACCGCGCCTCCTTTGCCCAAGCCATCGCCGGCTCCATCGCCTTCCCCCAGGCTCAACATCGCGACTAGAATCCCTACACGGGATAGGTTCAGGTCGATTAAAAAGCGCCTTAACCAGATTCTCGAAGGATAGTAGACGGGTAAATTCGAGGTTAAGCCCGGCGTTGATGAGGATAACCCGCACCGCAAACGAGCGTGGGGTTAGGGGAGATACTTGGCACAGAGGTTGTAGGGAGGTTATGCGCACAAGAATAAGTCCGCGATGAGTTATGGAGGATTAGGGGCTGGAGCCACGAATAGGGGCAGGAGCCGTAATGGCCGGAACCTCACCGTCATCTCATCAGTCACAGGAAAAGGGGGTGATATTTGGAAGTACAGTGTATTTCCCCTGAAAAAAGCACTATCGTCAAATAGCTAACTACCGCCCGATCTGTCCGCCTCCAAGCAAATACTCCGCAGGGCCGATATCGTGCGTGAAATTTATATCCCCCTAGGTTTACTATAGAGAAAACTAGCGTCGACGCCGTGACCCGTGGGATACCGTTAGATAGGTCGCATTTATGCCAACCATAATTCACAACTCCTAGGCCTTCGGAGCATTTGTGCCAACCTCGCAGTTCCAATTTCCAATACCGGTCCGTTCATAACCACCCAACCCCATCTCCCAGCTAGGGTACGTTCAGCCCTTGCAACTCGATGAGATCACATCCACCAGGCTTAGGTGGGTCTTCCTTGCTGGGGTCACCAGCCTCCTTTTGCTCCCCCTTTGCATTCTTTTCGATCCAAAATCCACCCTCCGGAAACGATTCCGGGCTCATAAGCTTCTGGATTCTCAATGCGCGAGTTTGTGGGTGCAACAAGCCAGGAACAAAACGGCAGGCATAAGGAGATTCGGGGGACGAGGCGGGCGAACTGCTCTGTGTTGTCAAAGAAGAGCCGCTACTGTTCTGGGTGCGTGACTGTCGCTGGTGAGCAGTTGATAGACGAGGTGTGATCACAGAAGGTCCCCTCATTTGCTCCGGGGTGCTAGGGGCGGGACCAGCAATCATTCCCTCATCGAATTGGCTCGGCCTAGCAACCACCATTGCCGAATTACTTGGAAAAGCAATATTGCCATTCGGACTTGCTCCATTATCATAAGGTTGAACAAGCCCAGCTGGTGGCATCACTGCGTTACTGTCTGATGAACGATGCCTCCATGTGGTGAGAGCGTTTGGCTCTTTCCACCACCTCGGGAAATCGCGTAGACCGATCTTGACAAGTGTCTCACGGTCCTGTGGCATCTCGTGTAGAAACTTGCAACCCTGTTGAGTGTAGTCACATTCGCCGTGACGCACCCAGTAGGAGCAGTACTTCTTATAATCTTTCACTGGACAGCGGGTAGGGCCCTGGCCGCGCTGCCGCTGAACAGGGCGGCTGCAAGGGAATGCACGTCCAGGGGCGGGGGTTGTGGATGTGATCGCATTAATAACAGCCTAGAGGTAGTGTTAAAGATGCAGCCGCAAGCACCAGAGCTAGAAATACTTACCTGAGGGCCGAGTGATGACATACTGGCCACACCCGATCCGGTATGCACGGAGTCAATTTCACAACTACCTCTGACCAAACCAACACCATTTGGAGAGGAACCATTTGCCTTGTCCATCCTACCTCGTCGGTCAGGCTCATCAGAGTGCTGATTACCTGGGTTTGCCAGAGAGGTGTTACCAATCGTAGGCGTAAAGATGCCAGTCGCGAGACGAGCAGATATGCCACCAAAGGTCACCGGGGGGGGTGCGGCCGGTCCACCAGCACTGTGAGCCAATGGTGATTTGACAGACATGGTATCCGAAGCTCGGTACGACTGCGTTTCGAGAGGAAGCCCGGGCTCGTGCCGTTGATTAACATCCGTGCTGGCTTTTGTTTCGTAGTATAGGCCAGAAGCCATGATCTCCCCCACGCTTGTCATGCCAGCTGTATCACCGAAACTCATGACCCTAGGAACACCTACAATCACTATGTCTGCAGGAAGCTCATCGGCAGGAATCAGCGGAGTGAAGACACCACCGCCACGAGACATGAAGAAGGTAGGCCGAAGTTCAGAACGTCGGCATTCAAAGTTTGCTGAAATAGGCTTATTTGGCTTTGAAACTTGCAAGGACATGCTTCAAACGTAGTCGGTCCAAATGCTGTTTGAACGAGCCAAAGATGGACCACTAGACAGCCTGAGGGTCTGCGGTAAGGAAAATGGTTGAAGTGGGTAGTGTTCTTGACTGAATGATATCTAACGGTAGACACGGATCCGCGACCGAATCTAGATAACTGTAAGCAATCGGAACTTGGAATTTAGGGGATCACATACCGAAATAGATAACAGGCAAAACTAGAGAGTTTCTATAGGCACTGTAGAAGGTGGTAGGTGTAAGAGATCCGGTGGGTGGCAGAACTGCTTGAGTTGTGCCTTTATATAAGTGAAGAAACCCAGACATGCGGCAATTAATAACACCGAAAGAGTGAATAGCAGTGAATTCCAGAGCTAATACAACTTCCAAACCGCCTTCCAGGCCTAAAAACTCCCGCCCAGGTGGGTTGAAGCCTTGTGTCAAACGCTGGTGCCAGACACACAGCTAGCAGTAGACCAAATCATGCGAGATGGGTATCTGCATCCGATGACATGTACCTGAACTGGTATTACACCGGTTCGGTATATGCGGCTAGCCTTATTCGTGCCGTCTGGGCTCTAGGTGTTTGCTCCTATATATGCCTATTGAGTTGACTGTAAAACTATATAGCCAGATTCGGGAGAAATAGAATTAGAAGCTCATGACCGCTTCGTCCTCGGTATATGCAGCTAGCCTTATCCGTGCCGTCTAGACCTTATGTGTTCGTTCTTATATATGCCTATTGAATCGACTGTAGAGCCGTATAGCTAGATCTGGGAGAAATAGAGTTAATATTCCATAACTGTTTCGTCCTGTGTTAATGATGTTTGTTGGAACTTAGCCAAGGCATCCTTCCCAACACCTCAGAGGGATGCCTGTAGTTATAAGGGTCCCTTCCTGACATGTGCAGTCGACAGTACTAGTAATTTTTTGCATGTTGGCTTGTATGGTATTCTAGTAGACTTTTTGTGGTATCCGAATAAATAAAATAAAAGGTCGTGGTATTTTAGAAACTATCCCTTGAAAAATCACCTCACCTCAATGTGTGAGCCTATTCATTAGCCACCCTCTCCTCCTAATGGGGCCGAGGATGAAAGCCCGGCAGAGAGCGAGCGGAGGAGAGGAGCTAGTCCTCGATGGAGGTAACATAACGAAATTGGTAGTGAACGTCACTACAACGGCAGATGCGAAGCTGGATCCCCTTGATAAGAAAAATTGGGAAGCTTATGACCTTGGGATTTACCATGGTGCTCCAGTCGGTATCCAGGTGATGGGACGTCATCATCAGGAAGGGTGGATGATACCCATTTGCGAAAGTTGTTAAAGAGGCACTTAACATGGCACTAGCAGTACCATCCCGATTCACCGGTGGAAAAGTATAAGGGCTGGCGGGCTTAACCCCAATCGCAGAGCTAGTTCAGAAAGAGTTCACGGGAATATTAGGGTTGATCTTGGGGATTTCGGTGACTTGGTTTTAGACCGATGATGACATGGGGATTCAAGTCCCAAGGGATGGCCAGTCCAAGGGAGGCCAGCGGGAGGAGTTATGGAGTAAATGGTTTTTGGAACAAGGCATCAGCGACTCTCCAAGTAGAGCATGCATGGGATTTTGCACCGGCTTTGCAGTGTTGCTGTTCCCTAGTGTTTTGCTACTCACAGCGGGACTTAAATAGCTATGGCTACAGATAAACTCCGCCTGCACTTGTTTCCTGCTACCTTGTTGCTTGCTGAACCTGCTAATAGGACTAGCTGCTGACCTCCACTGTCGGTGTTCAATTCTGCCGGCCCTAAATCCGGAAGGTCAGCGGAGTACATGGTAAGGGCGAATGATATCTGCGGTACCCTGGTGGCGCACTGCTAACAGGTTTTATATGGAGCCCCAAGCCTATCCACATTAAGCTAATCCTATCACGCAAAAAAACACTTTGAGAAGAAGGTGGTGTAATGTTATAACAGCTGGGTTTTATATATGTTATCGTTGTTTGTTGCGGTAGTCCAAGGTTCCTCAAAGGTTTTGGTCGGTGTGATCACCTGACTTGATTTTCCACCGTCGCTGCCTGGCGAAACGCCAGACTCCACACCACGCACCCGAGGCACTCTTCTTGCGCACCACGCACCGAGAAGTACTCTTCTTGCGCACCACGCACAGGGAAGTACTCTTCTTGCGCACCACGCACCGGGAAGTACTCTCTCTTGCGCACTACGCAAGGGAAAGTACTCTTCTTGCGCACCACGACCCAGATGCCGTCTCCTCCCGCGCACCCTGCACCAGAAATGTTCTCGCTCACCGCGCCCTGGAAGTGCTCTTCTTGCGCACCACGCAAGAGAAAGTACTCTTCTTACGCGCCGCACAAGAGAAAAAGTGCTCCTTTTGCGCACTACGCACTAGAAGCGCTCTCCTCTCGCGCGCCTTGCACCAGAAATGTTCTCGCTCACCTCGCCCTAGGAGTGCTCTTCGTGCGCACCACGCACCGGAATAACTCCTCTTGCGCGCCACAGGCACCCCGTTCCAGATCCTTAAATATGCGCTCTGGAAGAAGGCCACAAGTATGAAGTAGCCTTGCTCCATTTGCCTTATTGTGTCGCCCACACAACAAACTTTCTGGCTTCTACGTATTCGTCCAAAGATGGCGTCCAATTCTTCGGGTGGCCTCAATCAATTTCCAGGGCCGTTTTCCACGCAAAAGCCATTTCACGGTTATTCCGCACAACCTTTTCCTTCCTTCACAAACCAGACCTCGCAACACTATAGCACGTTGACACAAGACCAGCCGTTCAATTCATGGGCTGTTTCACCTTCGGACCCGCTCGGTTACCAGACTTATGACTCTGGTTTTTATAGCTCGACGGCGGATACAGGGCCTTCCCAAGGGCCTTCTGTGCGTTCTCTATACTGGAAAGTACTACATAAAGCTGACGTTCGCCTCAGGACGGATCTCACGATGCTCCCGCTCTCGTCCCTCACACCAACCTTGATCCGACTAGCCTCTTGGGCCTTCACAATAGTTATCATAGACACCCACCTCAAACACCTCCTGGCAGCGATCAAATATTCACTCAATTCGACTCGGGGATGAGTCCGGTGGCGCCCTCGGACCCTAGGTGGGCTCGTGAGGGTAATAAACGGGAACGTAGCAGCAGTGACCTAGAACCCCTCCCGCCGAAACCGAGACGAGGGAAACCTTCCCGGTTAAACACGAACCTGGGGAACACATCCAGCAAAGCCGGCCAAGGCTCTTCCAAGCGAGTTCAAAAGAAAGGACGTAAGACGTCAAAACTGCCTGCCTCTGTAATATCATTCCTACAGTGCGGGCTTCGGACTATCAATGGCGGCTGCTTCCCCGATCAAGACCAGTTGGATGGGTACAGCAAAGTAATCAGGGCCAACCTCCAGGATGTGAAAGACTGCTTCAAGGAGCTCTTGAGCTCGACGGAAGTCGAGACCGATTCCGCCTATTCAACAATGCCAGATCTCTTATCGCGTGCCAAGTTGAAGGCGCTCGCAAGTTGGAGGGAGTGCCCGGAGAAGGGAAAGAAGGCGGAGGGGGGGCGATTTCCATGCACTTGGTGTCCTGCATCGTTTTTAAAAAAGTCCGATTGGAAGAGGCACGAAGGATACAAGTACCCTCAAGAGGGATGGGCATGCCCTTTCTGCTATGATAAGGAATGTAGGGAGGTGAGGATTATGCGGTCCTGGGACAAATTATCGAAACACATCACGAAGGTTCATCAAAATTCCCAGATGCCCGGCGCTAACGAGTATCGCTTCCCAATCAAGCACAAGTCGAAATTCCCATGCGGCCGTTGCGAAAAAGAGTTCCAGGTGTGGGGGAAGAGGATTTCTCATATCTGCGATACCCACCTGGAGCGTAATACGCAAGACCGCGAGAAAAACGCCAGTCCGGGCGATGGTTCTGATGATGGTTCCGACGGTGGTTCCGACGATGGTTCTGACGGTGATTTGGATTGGGCTCCGGGCTATGTGGACATAAATTCTGGTGGTGGCCAACGGGGGAATCGGGGTGGGCGAAATGGCAGAGGCGGGGGATCACAAGGACGTCGAGAGTGTGGCTCCGTCTGCAATCAACAGCAATATCAATCACATAGCTGCCGCCCAACATTGGTGCCAGGATCAGACCCCAAGCCCACAATTCTCGCCTCTCTTCGAAGCCATTCTCATGCCCCTAATTCCCATCCGACTACTGGCGGCGTGCGGTTGCCGCTCAAAGGACTCCCCGTGGAGGAACAACTTGGCCCCCGGTCAGAAATCCGCCCCGGCTGCCAACCACCATCACTACCTGGATCAAATTCGGTGCGACCTCTTAAGGGGAATCCTGAAGGGAAAGGATCTTCTCTCTCTCTAGAAACGGGGCTCGTTCGGCTTCACTCAAGGCAAAATCTAACGGTTGAGCTGTCAGATCCATTACCGTTTACCTCCATCAAGGGCCTTGGCTACGGAGCATCTGGGTCCGTTGGCCAGATATACCGGAAGGATGCAAGACGCGTATTTGCTTGGAAGACCATCCGGCCTTTATCTCGCTCAATGCGCCGCCATTTCCTGAGAGAGGTTGAGGTCATGAAACAGCTTCGACATGCACACCTCGTGGGCCTTGTAGGCACGTACACACAAGGTGTAGAATTCGCTATCATCATGAATCCGGCAGCGGATTGCGATCTTGGGTTTTATATGGAAAAATTTTCTCCAGAGAACCATGGCGGCGAACGCCAGCTCTGCCGGTGGTACAGTTGTTTGGTGTCGGGCCTCAAGTACATGCACGATCACGGTATACGACACAAGGACATCAAGCCCAGGAATATCCTTGTGAATGGGAAGAATATCTTGTTCTGTGACTTTGGTATTTCGAAACTGATCCACCACAACGGACTGACAACACCTGGTTGTGGTCCAATGACGGAAGTATACACTCCGCCGGAGGTAGCGCAGGAAGAGAGGCGCGGAAGAAGCGCCGACATCTGGTCCTTAGGCTGCGTCTTTCTAGAGATGACGACAGTTCTGGCCGGCAAGTCCGTGGAGGAGTTCCACGAATTCCGATCTGCCGCGAGTAAGCGTGACCCTGCTGACGCATCGTACCACGCTAACCTCCCGGCTGTAATGGACTGGATCGCGGTTCTCCGTCACGGGAAACCGCAGTTTCCGGTTTCTCGGGCGTTGAACTCCTGTGTGTCCATGTTGGACAAGCATAGATGCCGCAGGCCGGATGTCCATCATCTCACGGATGTGTTTCCACCTAAACCTTGCTGCAGTGCGCGGGTTGAGAACTTCGATTGGGGACGACCTATCACCTTATCTCGGAGCCAGATGTATAGCTGCCAAGATCCAGGAACTGACCCTGTGGGCCTTAAGTCAGGGGCTGGTCGCGGCCTTCCACGGCCTGACTCTTCTGCCTCTATGGTGGGCGGTGCAGCCAAGACTATTCCCAATGCTTCCCAGTCCAGTTCCTCTGGCTCCATGACAGATGGCGAAAGCGAGCCTGATACCGAGTCCTCAAAATCTGGCTCTACCGGGATCGCGTCCCTGTCTCAACGCTGGAGCACCGGCCATATCTCCTACGGTATACACAGGTTTCTCAACGAGAAGGAGTCCGCCGATTGGAGACAGTATAGGGAGCAGCCTTGTGCATTTTCGGGGCCCTTGGATTCTCTTATGGAATCAATATTCGACCGCTTGCTACGGCGTCGGGGATGGTGGGAGGAGGCCGACAGGATGGGCAATGAACCTGGTATCGATATGGTCCAGGCCTCGCGGAGACTTTGCGAGCTTACGCTCGATTAGCCATCTTGCTCCCGACCCTTGATTGATACCACTGGGCGGTCCTGTTGGGGGTCGGGACGTTGGATAGTTGCGTCCATAGGCGATAGGGATGCTGTGGCGCATCTAGCCGCCGCTTCCATGGCTAGGGATATACACCCGAGCTATGCGTATAATGGAGTCGGGCCGGACCCGACCTAGTACCATTCGGATAGATTAATCATTCCTTTTACGAGAACATAAGCACTACGACTATATACACAACTGGCGGCTAGAACTGATACCATCTTCGATTTCCGCCTAGCCAAGCAACTCAACCCCAGCCACTCGTTTTTCTATCTAGCACCAGTTCTGCACAGGACCCCTCCGTACGCATATATATGCACTCACAAGCATCCGAAGAAAAATAATATTATTAATGAGATTCGCTCGCGACGTCATAGTTTTTTTTTCAAGGAACATCTACTACAAACACCACGATTTTCAAAGTTTACTACTACAATACCACGAATTTTAAGACTTGATCTACCATTCCATATATGTATTGGCCCTCGCCGTGATACCGCCGCTGCTGCTCGCAATTCCCTTTTTTTGAACTGTAACCTCCAAGATGAGGACCCATCGATGCACTCACTATAGAGTGTATGATTGAAGGGCTCCCGTGACCACGGGTGCGCCCCCGAAGGCCGCCGTTGTGTCATGCATGGCGCATATGTTCTGGAGGGACTCCCATAGCCATTAGGAACGCCCCCAGAGAATGCAAGGAGAAGGGGGAGCAAATTTATTCTCTTCTTCGTTCTTCATTAAATTGCTCATTGATACACCCCGTAGCGGGTTGCGTGAAGGAATACATTATTACCTCGCGTCTTGTATGTGGGTCCTCGAAAGTTCAGGTTTATGGAAGAGCATTTTTCTTTCTTCTCTTCATGGGAGATGGCGTCGCTAAAGCATTGGCCTCACAAATGCTTGTAGACAGACTGTCTTTACTAGAAGATTCTTTGATTAACTATTTCCCCCCTGCCGAAAATTACAGAATAGGATCAAAGGGTTCTTTACTTCTTGACGAGTGAAAGTAACCCAGGGGTATCTCCTCCTAAGGCCACTACAAGCCAAGTCAAACCGCCCAGACAGATCCTATGGACTACCTACCCCTAGTGAGGGATGGAGCGTCTAGGTAGGCCGACCCCGGGATAAAAGCCCTGGACATTGAGGTATTTTCGTAGGACGGCGAGTGTCTTCTCATGAAATGAGAATCTGCAAATAGACTTTTGAGCGCTGGTATTCCGGTATATCGTACACAATGTCATCGCTGGTCGCCCCGTATATTAGATTAATTGTTGTGCCGTGTCGAAAGCTTCCCACCCACACCGTCCCCCCCTACCTGTGCCGACAGTCGCATCCTCCAGACAACACCCTACACAATCCCCACGTAGACCCTATACAGCAGACGAAGGGCCATGTAACCACAGCACCAAGAAGTGCCATTACCCCATTGGCAGAAACATCACATTTGAATGGGCCAGCCGTTAGATCGGCACTCCCGATGCATTCTCTCCGAATCCATCCTAGATCGTCCGGGTCGTGGCGCGCAACGCAGGTGCAGAGAGTAAAGTGCACGAGGATTTCCCTACGGTGGCGCTGAGCTTTACCGTGTGGATCCCTGACCCCCATTGGATGGACTGGGGTATCGCCTTGCAAATATGTGTGAGGGTCGGGAACCATGTGCTCGACGAATGTTGGCTGTGTAACGACGATCACTGGTGGAGGATTGTTTATGGAATCTGGATGGCCTCGGGGCACATATGAGTGCCTATGGGTGGCGTATTGATGCTGGTTAGGTTGTGGTATGTACTGAGGGGCAAAGTCATAGGCGTGGTCCGGTAACGGCGGAGTAGGAGGAGCGGCGGGAGGTGGTGGACGAGGGTTATCGCGCTCAGCGCGCGCGGCAGGTGACAGGATTTCTTCGTCTGCCTCCTCTGGTTGTTGCGGGGGTGGAGTGTCTTGAGGCGAAGCCGGAGGCATTGTGGTCGTGGTAGTAGAGGTACCTTCTCAGCGCTGTAGTGAAGGATGTTTGACGCGAGGTGCCGAAGTTGTACCGAGGGAGACAGGGCGTCTGTTTAGGATTAACTAGCAAGCAGTCGTGGTTGGACGACGGTGACCACAAAGACTAAGCAAGTTCATCAAAGGGAGCCGTCTGAGCTTCGAGGCTCAAGAATTCGAGGTAACAGCCTTGTGTCTCATGCGGTTATCAGACTCGTGGGGGCTAAGAACACCAAAGTGAGGCTAACCAGACACAAGTAACACAAAATCACGAAGGGACATAGACGACAGCGGATAGTCAATTTTCTTCACCGCGAAGCCGAATAAGGCTCTTCGATTTGACTTATTGGTTTGTCCTGCTGTGGCTGCGCATCGTCTGGCGCCTGCTGTGGCACTGGGGGCATCCGAACAGCGCAAACCGCAAACAATCGTCTCCAGCAAAGATGGCCGAGTTCAACCATAGCCCGATGTCCCTTCTGAAGGAATCTGTCCTCTGACTAAAGGATCCTGCAAGAATTGCGAGAAATCTCGAGTGGTCATGCTAACATGCTAAGTGAAGCCCAATAGTATGGTGATGTGGAGTTCGGGAGAGCAGGAGCTTTATGTACCTGATCGCTCGATAAAATCTTGGCGCTTATCGCGTCTCTGTGCTCCAATGCGCGTTGCCGGAGATTTTCAAAAGGGACACGGAAACATACATCGAAACATACATCGACAGCAAAGTCGCAAGTTGTTGTGAGGTTGGCTATTTGTAAGGACTAGTCGTTTTTAAGTAGAAGCTACTAGAGTCCCTCTCTTGTCTCGACTTGCCTCTTGCACTTCCTCGCTCTTCTTCACATCTACTCCTACTTTAGGTGGTTTTACACCATGACGGATACTCTCCACAATGCACCGATAGTGCTAGACAATGGAAGCGGAACTATTCGAGCCGGGTTTGCTGGCGACGATCTCCCGAAGTGCTATTTCCCTTCGTTTGTAGGCCGGCCAAAACATCTACGAGTGCTCGCGGGGAGCTTGGAAGGGGATGTATTCATCGGACAGCGGGCACAGGAGCTACGAGGGCTGCTGAAGATAAAGTATCCTCTGGAACATGGGATAGTGACGGATTGGGATGATATGGAAAGAATATGGAATTTCGTGTATAATGAGGAGCTAAAGACGCTGAGTGAGGAGGTATGATTTGCCTTGGACACTTGAGAAACACTAAACCCCTTAAGATATGGATCTATGGCTGATTAGTACATCAACGATCATTCAGCATCCAGTCCTGCTAACAGAAGCACCACTCAATCCTCGGACAAATCGCGAGACTGCTGCGCAAATTCTCTTCGAGACCTTCAACGTTCCGGCCCTCTACGGCTCCATTCAAGCAGTCCTCTCATTGTATGCCTCAGGCCGAACGACGGGTATTGTGCTCGATTCTGGTGATGGCGTATCACACGCTGTGCCCGTCTATGAGGGATTTGCAATGCCAAGTAGTATAAGGCGGATAGACGTTGCGGGACGAGACGTGACGGAATACTTGCAGACGCTGCTGAGAAAGAGCGGTTATGTATTTCATACCAGTGCGGAGAAAGAAGTCGTAAGGCAAATCAAAGAAAAGACTGGTTATGTGGCGCTGGACCCCAGGAAGGAGGAGAAAGACTGGCAAGGCCCCGGGAGCAAAGGAGATGGCAGGATTGTGGATTATAAACTACCGGATGGAAACGTTTTAAAAGTACGTATCAAGCTTCGCAACTCACCCATCTAGAAGGGCCAAGGCCCCTCAAAAAAACGTCACTAACGCGTCTTCAAATTGCCAGGTAGGATCAGAGCGATTCCGTGCCCCAGAAATTCTCTTTGACCCTGAAATTATCGGGCTTGAATACCCAGGTATCCACCAGATCATCGTTGACGCCATCAACCGCACCGATATGGACCTACGTACGGCGTTGTTTGGCAACATCGTCCTCTCGGGCGGCTCGACGCTGACCAAGGGCTTCGGAGACCGGCTCTTACATGAGGTTCAGCGATTAGCGGTTAAGGACATGCGGATCAAAATCTTTGCGCCTCCGGAGAGAAAGTATAGCACATGGATCGGCGGCAGTATATTAGCGGGTTTAAGCACATTTAGAAAGGTAATTCTTCCCTCCTCAAAGGGGCCTTTGTCGATATGGCGGACGAAGAGACTGGCGGTTGAGCGCTAACAAATCTCTCCAACTCAGATGTGGGTCAGTATCGACGACTGGCACGAGAACCCAGAAATCATCCACACGAAATTCTCTTAGTTGGGGGAATACAAAGGAACGTCCCCTTTCTCCTAGTGACCAATCTCAATCCGTCCATGTCGCCAACCGCCTCCCGAAATCCGCGAAAATTTTTCTTCAGTCTTCAACTTCTTCACGTCCTAGTCCTGCATGCATCTCCCCGGGCCGCTCGACCCTGCTTCGCCCCAAACTTCGAACCTCGTTCGCCCGGGAATCGATCCCGTTCCTCTTTGACGTGCGTGCGCAAAGATTCAGGCTGCAGTGGTTCACGGGACATTTGACGTCGGTTTCCGGCTCCTGCGCCGTCAGGAAACAAACAAAAAAAAATTTTTTTCTTGTGCCGTCGCTTTCCCCGCATTTTCGGGGAGTTTCTGTTACCAAATATTAAGCTACTTTAAGGTTATGCTGTGGCACTACGGCATGTTGATGCGCACGAGCTACGGCCAACCAAATGAGCGCGTGGTGCTTGGAAATAAAAGAAATTTTATCATTCGTTTTTTTTCTTCCCCTAATTTTCCGTTTTTCCTTTTTTTTTCCCGCGAAGTTGTTCCGGTGACAATGTCATGTTAGGATGAACCGGCGCATTACCTCAGACTATCTACATACCCTCACACACACCCCTGGCGTTCATGGTTCGCGCGGCAGCGCGGCAGAATTTCAAACGATGGCTACCTACAACAACAACAACAACAACAACAACAACACGCAATGTAAAATAGTACTCTAGTAGGCGGAACAATAAATCTAGCCCTACGCGTGGAAAAGGGGAGCCGGGTAGATCAAGGTGCACAGTTTCCAAATATGGGGGACAAACGTGCTCGAACAGGTCGACTGTTTCATATTAAGGCTATGGTATTTTTTAAGATAAAGGAACCTCTGTTGCAGCGAGCCATCTCTCTTTGGCCGGGGCTATGCTCTCTTAGTTTTAAAAGAAACCAAAAAAATTCCCGCTAAGCATGTGCCAGAGTAGCGATATTCCTCGAGACCATTTTTCCGCAAGTAGGAGACTTTGAGAGGAGTGATATAATGATGCGATGATGTAGCGTTTAACATAATTATTCTCTTTTTTTTAACTTTTCCATGCCCCTTAGAAAACCCTGCCATTAGAAAACCCCTATATACTCGTAAGGAGACGTGAAAAGAAAGAAAGAAAAAAAAAAAAAACATAGTAAGGATGGTATTCCACAGCGACAACAACAACAACAACAGCAGCAGCAACACCCTCGACGCCACTAGTAAATCAATGTAATGTAGAAGGAAAGCAGTAGATGCCTGTGCGAGAGGACCGGTTGCCTAGCACGCAAGGAGACAAAAGCGATAGGGAATCAATAATCGACAGGAGAAACCAAAATAGTGTCCACACATTATGATCTCGAGAATGTCCCGCTGAGCTTCCCCCAGAGCTGTTCGATTCCGCTCCGGGTGCTCTCGCTGCTGTATCGGCTGGCGTTGTCATCGCCCCCATCTCTCTTCGCGAAGTTGCCGGCACCACCACGGCCGACGTGGTAGATGGGCGCCGCGCCTTCCTCGCGGACACGCTCGCGCTTGATCTCCTCGTCGAAGCTGAATATGGCGCGCTCGGAGCCGGCGTGCATGTTGCCGGCGCCGCCGCGGCCGCAAGAGTAGACGCCGCTCGCAGTGGACCTGTGGCTGTCGATGGAGATGGGACGGCTGGTAGGAAGGGGAGCGGATGCGCTCTTGGTAGGGTCGACGCGGCGGTAGTTGCCAGCGCCACCACGGCCACCGTGGATGTAGTTGGTGGCAGGGACGGATGGAAGAGGCTCGGCGACAGTGTAGCTCATGGTGATTGTTTGGAGGTGGGTTTGCGGTGTCTTTGATAGGCTTGTGTAGTGAGACGACTTGAGGACCGGCGAGAGAGCGGTCGTAGAGCTTCCTTATATAGGGATGAGCTTGAGCGAATTGATGATATTCGTGAGGCGGTAGTAAGGCGAGTGAGGCTCAAGGCAAAAGTGTGTGTGTGGTTTGAAGACGCAAGAGTGTCTTGGATGAGAGACTTTTTAGGTCAAGAAGGCTGTAGACTGAGGCTGGTTGATGTTTGTGATGATGGTGATCAAGGCGGTCGGAAACATCGTGGTCTCGAGGGGGTTCTTATAGTCGTTGGGGAGGGTAGAACGGGGGCTGTGGATGCAGTCCATGGCAAAATCTCTTTCATCCAGCAGATTCCAAACAAACTCCCCTCCATTCCATTAACTGAAGTCACTATGCCGTTAACTGAAGCGCGATGGGGCGGGTGGTTGGAAAATCCAGGTCAGCCAGAATGCCAGGGGACGCCGGGGTCTGACGCAATGGACTCCGGCTGTGCGTGGATGGGGTCGGTTCGCCCGATTCCAAAGTCGGCAAGGGTTCAATATTAACGCTACAGGGATGAGGTCAGCTGCGACAACCACACGCGCGCAGGGCGGACTGGGCACGCGAGAGATCCGTAGGGCGGCGAACCGGGGCCGGTTGGTTCTCGGGGCCAGGTTCCCGCCAAGTCTCCCATCTCCCCTCATTGCCGTCGGAATCATAGCCAGAGCCAGACACCATCGCCCACAGAGCCAAGTTTCCCTTCTGCCGTCGAGTGGCGTACCTGGAAAATACCCATGCGCTCTCCCCGTTAACCGCTGGGAGCTGGATTCTGGATGCTGGATGCTGACCGAGAACGCGGTGAGACATCGTGTCTGTGTCTCATCCTTTCGATGTCAACACCGCGCTCGAACATCAAACCACACTCCAATGCATGCTGACGGCCCTCTATCGGCCATCTCGCTTTCTTTTTTTTCTTTTTTTTCCAATAACCTCCCTACTCGGAATTCCGCATCCAGCGTTCGGATTGCGCACAAGCAAAATCTACTACATGTGTTGTACAAAGCATCTACTGCGTGTGTGGCTTTGGTCATTTCGCTGCTCTCGCTGCTTTTGCCCGAGTGTCGGTTCTCATCTCGTAATTGTGCGTTCGCCATCCCAGTGCGTGATCAACTCGCGAGTGCCAGCCAAGTCGGGCTTTCCAGTTAACGGCATCGTGAGATTTCAGTGCTGGGAAGCGAGAGGACTTTGCCATCCAGTCGCGACCGTCGCCTGTTACACACTTTTTACGCACTTTTGTCTTGTATTCTTGGAGCAGTCAAAGAAAACTTTTCACGTAATGACGTCTTGCCAATGTCGCGCGCCTGCAGAGGCAACTTGCGTGGCGCGTTTTGGTAATCACAATACCTCTTGACAATCCGAAGGAGAAACAACGTGCTCGTCCAATAATGCTCCTATGGATGGATCGATGCTTGGCTCAGCGAGATGCGTGGCGCCATATCATCTCATGGCTGATCTTCTAAGCAGCACCGTCATTGCTGCGATGCCAAGGGCGAAGGCTGGCCTTCGATAGCTGAAGGATCTAGAGTTAAATCTTCGCGGATTACACCGCCGTTCTGTCGTGACAAGAGGCTATCGCACGCGCCGAATCCAGCCCTGGGGATGCTGGAGACGAGTGTGCGTGACGAGTGCGAAAGCAGCGAAGTACTGCAGGAACGGTTCTAGATCGAAGGTGCGGTCACCCCGTCTCGTGAGGCTGGCTGTGGTGACTTCTTCTCGCCGTAATGTCCACTTGCCAAGATACTTTGTCTGCTGATGTCCCGACCATACGGACTGTGCGCCTTATGCGCGTTGTCCGTGCTCTGGACGGCGCGCATCGAACGGAACCGCCCAAGGAACCCCGGGGTTCCTCTGTTTGGCTCGTTTCCCCGCAATCTCGCAAGACCTAGTTGGGAACGCGCTGGTTCGGTCGCATCGCATGCTGCAAAGCATTCAGCCAGGGTTGGCATTCCCTCAGCCCCTTCTTAGGATAGCTCACCTTGCCTTGTTGTCGCGACTCCATTGGTAGAACCAATAGAAGCTGCTTGTAGCCAAGAGCAGCACTAGGAATCCTAAATGTTCGTATGGAGTGCAATCTACAGAAATAGATGAATCTTCAATATGTTCTCGGCTTATTCCATCCAGTAAACTAGCAAGTCGACAATCGCCGACCCCACCTGAAGCTCAACCATCGAGAGAGCATAACGTAGGCCCAGTTGATTCACTCTATTTCCAGGCGAAGCTGTTCTGGTGCAATGGCAGACCAAGATGTAGGGCCCCCTCTGGACTCACGGTGTTTCCCAGAACACCCAGAGCTTCACATACCACACTATCCCCCTTCATCGATACATCCTCCTCCCTATGCGGATATACAGCCCGACGCTAGCCTGATGTCAGATTTGCTTGGTGGCTACCCAGCCTCGCTCGGCTCTGCAGAGACAAGATTGGTGTTGTTTATAGATGGACCCCAACGATCAGAACCTCGCGTGCTATAGTACGGTCCTAGTCAGGAACACGCAGTCCAAGACCCCAACGGCCACCATAAGAAAAGCACGAAACGACTCCGGGAGCTGTTCTGCAGATCTTCGCAACCCCCGCGTCGGATCCGTGCGGGAGCTAACGCTAGCCCCCGTTCGACACTAGAAGCCGGGAGACGACCGTTTATCCCAAGATGTTCGAGATAGCCCCCAGCCATAAGAAACCCTGAATAGCAACGGGAACACACATCTGTTTTTTTCCTTCTTTCCAACATCTCGAATATTCCAACCGGATTGCGCACAACACCGCACATATACCCTCCCCCCCGCGTATTTTGCGAAGCCGTGGATCCAGGGAAAATGCGGGCCCGAGCCTAAAACTAGCGGAGCGTACCCGGCGCAAGTGCAGATCCGCGGGAACCGGAAGTTTGTTTCGTGTTATGGCCATTGGGGTCCCCGAGCTTATCGTCGATACGGCTGTTCTCCCGCATGCGTGCTGGATTTCATCCTGAGGATTGGCGACTAGCTCACGCAAGTACTACGCACTGCACAGCTGCTCTAGAAGATCAGGGGGGTTTTCGCCCTGAAGACGCCGCCCTGGGCGGTGAGGAGGCGTACCTTTTCCCGTTCTCATATCACCTCTATAACAGCCTGAATGCCGCAACGCAGATTGCATCTTCCTTTGTCATATTTATACATATATTCCATGTCGGGATAAGACACCCCGCCTTCCTCCATCCCGTACCTCGATCTGGTTGAAACATGCTGATTTCCCCCGAGATAAGAATAACGGCCAAATGCCTCCTGCCGTGCGGAGCCCTCTTGTATATGCTCCTCTGGACGACAAGCCTCCGGGGATGGATCCGCGCACCCTGGTTGACTTAGGCACTTGGCGACGCATCTCGGATGACCGGCGAAATTGTTGGACGACGCAATGAGCCAGTCCCCAGGGCCAGCGGTGCCTTGCTGATGGAAAAAAAAATATTGGCCTGAGGCCATAACGCTCATATCGGATAATATCACAGAGGGAAATCGGAGGGAAATCGGAAGCCAAGGCCATGGGTGGAAAGTGTACCCCTATTTTTGCGGCTACTTCACGCGGGTTGCTAGTAGTGATGACTCTTCTGAATGTACGAAAGTTGTCTCTGTCGCTGTTGTCCCCGATAGTTGGCCCTCAAAGGACCAACCCCCCAATATCACGACCGAGCAGAACTTTTTTTTGAAGACCTCGTGATAGTGTGTTCACAATCCATTAGGCCTTACCCTATCATCTTTGGGTATACATCCTTCTGTTTTCGTCTTGGTAGACGCGTTGCACAAGATTGACATCCTTTTGAGCCCAAGCTGGGTGAAATAGCCGACCATGTGTAGTGTACCGTGACTGTGGCAAAGCTTTTCATGGGGCATAAGGAGATCAGTAGGAAGTAGTAAAAAAATCCTTTTTCTATACCACTACAAACGACTAGCTAGCTAGATATCGCAGCCCTCGGGAGGCTGAGCTTAGAGTGTTCCCGTTTCCGCTTCATATACATCCACAACATCCACATAGCAGCAAGAGCAAAAAATTCACAACCAAGTCACAAACGGCCTTCCAGCATACCCCTCCCAGCCTCTAAGGAAGATATAACACCGTTAACAAATAGAGCGCTTACCCGCTTCATCTTACGGGTTTAGACTCCCCTCATCTGCGTCTTCTGACGATGTTGTCAGCCCTCTCTTCGCCTTCCTTCTGAACCCGCCTACAAGGCCGCTCAGTTTGTGCTTGGTGGGGCCTTCGGGCTTGTGGTTGATACCGATCTCGGGTGCACTCTTCTCGGTTTCCTCGAAGCGACCACCAAGCCGGGCCCAGTCTTGGGACGCCGAAAGATTATTTGACTGCCTTGGAAATAGGGAGAATGAAGGCTTGTGCGCCTGAGTTGGAGGACGGCTCTCCAGCTGCTCGAGGAGTTCTTCCCATTTGAATGAATAGCGGCTGCTCGGTCTTTCTGCTTGTTCCGCCTTTGCCAAGCATTCTTTGGTCCGTCGCTGTAAGGCGACACATAATTCGTGAAATCTCAAAATATCACCGTCTATATCCCGCTGATCACTAATTCGTGCTGGGTAGTCTAGCCACAGCGTAACCAGCTCAGCGAAAGTGCGAGCATGGTCGATTAGATACGGTAGCGAAGGAAATCCTTCACGTGAGGTCGGTGGTAGTCTTGCTAGTATCGTCCTAGGGGTTGCGTAAGATGGCGGTATGGCAGACGAAGGATCATACTCTGGAGAAACAGAACAGATAGTATCAATAAACCCCTTGAAGCGTTGTCGGTGGGCGGTGAGAAACCGATTCATAGGCTCCATCCAAGACTCCTTTGCGCCGAAGGACGACATATTTGCTAGACCTTGGAGGCTCTTCGCAATTAGTGTTAAGGTTCTTTGGGCTTTAGGTTGTGGGTGGTCTGTGAAATGTTAGTTGCTGGACATGATCGCTGGGACGATAGACCTACCTCTAAGCAATCTAAAGAGTTTTGGATTCAGGACCGCAGGACAGAAAAAGCGAAGGAAGAGAAAGCCGGAAACACTGCTATAGGTTATGGTGCGCAGAAAATCGCCGTACCGGTCTTCAGCACAAGCTCTGATATGGCGAAATATTTTCTTAAGCTCTATGGGGCATCTCGAAGCGGATTGGGAGATGGAATCCCACACCCCCTCAGTCAGTCTGAACAAGTTCTCCCAGTTTCTGTCCAACTCTTCTTTTGTCTGAACTCGCGCCGGGTCAACCTCACAATCAAGATCGCATCCTTGGATTTCTTCAAGCTTCTCGCATAGGGTTTCCTCTAGGTACTCCTTTCCTAAACGTTTCATTTGGAGGTCGAGAGACTTTGTGAGAAGAGAATTACCCCTAAATAGAAGGTTTGCTTCCACGGTGGCAGATTTCCCAAGATCCCGAATAAGAATTTCCCGGTCGCTAGTTAAGTCAAATGAGTCGCTCGAGCCGGCCCTCCTGCTGAATCGTAGTCTTGAAGCTGTCGGCTCCTTACGAGAACCATCTATTTCCTCCTCTACCAATGCCATTAGCCATTCGCTCGTTTGACCGGATACTTGGAAGATGTTGAGTAGCGTCTCTGATAGGCGTCGAAGTTCCGATGGAATTATACGTGCGATCTGCGACGTCAAGCCATTAGAAAATTCGTGGAGTAGTTCAGACAGAAGCTGGTAATCTTGAGACATCAAAACAACCAATTCCTCCGCTCGCAATTTTACAAACATATCCCCGATATTTTCACCCTTTTGGTTTAGCAGAGGCCACCACCCTTCCGCCTCTCTACCATGTTCCAGCTCTTCTAACTCGATCTCCAACCTCCCGTAGGTCACATCGAGAGGGGCTCCAGAGGCGGCTTCGCTCGTTTCAACTAGTGCTCCTATAGCTGCATGAGCACTAGGGCTTGAGCTCGACATCACTACCTCTGGGCCTATTGACCGCTTCTCTCTCTTTTTAAGCACAATAGATATCCTAGACAACACGGTTGGCAGATCGAAGAATTCGTAATCCTCACGCCAGAATGGATTACTGGTGTTTGACTTTAGCATGGTTCTCGCGCGCACCTCCCCGTCCAGCCAGACCTCACAAAAATAATCCGCAATTACAGCATCCCTTTCTGCGGCGTTAGACAGTCTGGCTCGCGAACTGGGTTCTGGTGTGGTTCGGGGGCGAGGGTGTCGGAGCTTCGCCTCGACGATCCGGAGCGATAGCGACCTTTCCACACGGAACATGTCGGTAGTTGAGCTGAGAGTCTCACCACTGTGCATTTGCTCTGGCCCATATAGTTCTGGGATGGTGAAGGCTCGCAGAAGTACAAACCAGACCTCAAACAATACTCGAGACTCGAGGGAGAGATACACAGGCCGAATGAGAGAGAGTGAGGTGGATGTCGACGTGTATTGCGGGTAAATGGCAATACAGAATTCCTCATCAAGAACAGTTCGATCAAGTTGCTGGACAGCGCATCTTGACAACTGCGACAGCTGTATTACCGACAGAAGGGTAACGTCAGACTCGGTGTAAAGCTTGAACTCCCCATTCTCCTGTAGGATACAAGAAACCTTACGCCAGGGCTGGCATGTCGGTTTCCGCTGGCCCTGAGAGATACTCAGTAATGATGACGCTGGCCTAGCGGGACTGCCTTTATCCCAGAGTAACATCTTCCCGACTTTAATGATAGTAGCATCCTTCAAGGCCGAGGCATCAGAATTTCGACGGTGATCGCCGAGGCGACGTTCGGAGATGACTGAAGACTGCGGTTTCGTCATCTTGTTCTGTGCACCTTTGGGGCGGATGGGTTGCCAGCACAAAAAGGCAGCCAACCAAGAGTCAAACTGGTCCGAGTTAGGTTTGATCTGTATCTCGAGCCCCGAAGTGTATGTCAAAATTTCGATTTCAGCTGTCTGGCTCGTTCCAGGGCTGCTTGTTCTGATCTGGCAGCCTCTGAGGTCCGGTACGAGAGTCTTCTGAGAGAATTTTTCCCCCCGTTTTTGACAGACGAGGCTTCCAGATGCTTCGTTAATAAAGCAGAAACCAGATGACCATGACGCTATAGCCCCGATCCTAAACTCAAGGGTTCCTTGCATTCGTCCGCAAGTCATTCTCATCAACTGGAGAATCTTGCTAGCATCTTCAGTCGGCATTGGGGAGGGGAGTGAGTCGCTAATTGGTGGAGGCTGCATTCCTGGGGAACAGCTGCGCGGTGCAGACTTCACCAGGCGTTGTCGTCCTCCAACACGGCTCCTTTCTGCAGTCGAATAAAGCGGTTTTGTTGAAGGTGGGGGGGGTGTAGATACAATCGACGGGTACCTAGCAGAGTCCACATAGACCGATGACACAATATCTTGTTCCTGAAAAGCAGCTGGTGCGGCCGTATGCATTGAGCCTATCCTATGTCGAGCTCTGGATAAGAAAGACGATGGTGATGGATCTCGAGGCCTCTCTTCTAAGGTCCTTGTTCTCGGTCTTACCGAGTTCAACTTAGCTGAATTCGTCACAAAGTTTTCGGAGCGGGCGGGCGGCTCGGGTTTTCGAATTTTTGATATCTCATCTATACCTGAATGCAGGGAATCTGAGGGTGAGACCGCCGTAAACCCTCTCATGTGGGTTTCGCTAACACTCTCAGGCACCTCCTGAATTGATTCCGGAGAGACGGTTCGAATAGTCGAGTCTTGGAACCCGACACTGTTATGAGGTGGTCTTTGCACTTCTGCAGAGGATGACATTGGACCTGGATGTTTCACGGTCCGAGGGCCGGCCTGTTCCTGAGGTGTCAACACCCATCCGGGTCCAGAGCCCCTAGAATGTCCCTTGTCCATGCCTGCAAATCTGTATACATCTGCCAGTAGTGCCTCCCGCCTCTCATTCCCTGCCTACCCTCCGTACTTCCCCGATAGGATTCTTGCGATAATCTAGGTCGATTCCAAATGCGGTTTGAAGACCTCCTCTCGCTTTCTGCCCTAAGGGTCATCTAGGTTGGATATCGATGGGCATTTCTCTATTACTCGAGAGTATCCGAAAATCTTGACGGGTTCTTGTAGAAGGGTCTCTGACGTCGACTTCCGGATATCACACTACACCTCTGCAACTAGATAACTCAGTGCTAGTTTGAATGGTCCACCACGATGAGCGATGTTGAAATAACTGATGTCAGTTCGTCTTCGCAGGAAGGGAGTCGAGAGGCTTAAACACCTAGAGATACATTAAGCATTATATGGTCGCTTCCACAGAAATAATAGTAAGACGTGTAACGACCCAATTAGGATCCAGGGCTATCATTCTCCAATTGCACCGCTGGAAGTGAAGCCGAAATACTCTCAAAGATTGGAGATGGATCGCGTGGTGGTATAAGCTTCTTGGCGGAAATAAGTGCTCGTCCTCACCTGCGGCAATAGTAGATGACGAAATTAGTGATCAGCGCTCATGGGATTGTCTAGGATTATGATTATTTGGGCGGTCTTGCTTCTTCTAATCCGTCCTGTTCACTAATTAGGCTGTTTTGCATTCGTATTCTGTGAGCTCTTTAAGAGGGTTTAATTTCCACCCTTTATAGAATCATTGACGTAAAATACGCCAGTCAATCCATCATCAAACGTGACTACGGAATTGAGATACGAAAAACTACTCCAGAAGTTGTCGGGAAATATAAGAGGGAGCATGCGATCCACAAATACAGATGATTAATAGCGCCATAAGACGACCTCGAATCGCCAAAAGGGCATATAACAAGCCTAAAATTCCACAAACACCCACAAGAGCGCGGCTCCCGATGAGGAATAACACAGCTGCACACCAATGCTCTATCTCCATGGTCGATCGGAAACTCCGTCTTCGCCACTGACAGCACTAAGCGGCTGGTTTCTTGCTCCACTCAAATCACCACTGCCCGTCTTCCTGAGCGCTTGTCTCATCGTCTCGATAGTCAGCTCCCCGCCCATTGGTGGACTATAAGGAGCCGTCGGACTATTTGGGGCTTTCCCACCATGCCCGGGCGACCCATCTAGCCCCAGTAAGGAGCCCGCTCCGCTCGTTGGCGGTGAAGTACCGAAAGCATTTGAGGACAATAAGGAACGAACGGGGGAGGGCGAGCGATTAGCCCAAGTGGAGCCAGGAGACGATGGTATACCCGGGAGATGGACAGAGTCTCTACCATTTGATTGCTCAACGTGCTCGGCTTGGACTACGTCGGCGAAAGATATGAAACTTAATCGACGAATATCGGCTGCGTCCAGCGTGCCGTAGTTCGAGGCCGCATCATCGCTGTCTAGATGAGCTATGGTATCATCAAGCCAGGAGTTCCCGACAGCTTCGCTGTTGCCTATTCCAGTTACAGTCACTGCTGCCGGCTGGTGTGCTGTGTGCATAACAATCTCAACATCATCCGGGTCTAGATGGCCATCCGTGATGGCGAGTAAAGATGCTTCTAAAACTGGAGGAATATGATTTTCTGTTTGAATGTGGGAAGGGATTGCGGGCGATGTCGGTGCTGGCAGGGCATTCTCCTGGACATTTCTTTCGAAGATTTGCGAAGAGGCAGGAGAAGGTAGTCGCGGAGATGGCGGATGGAACTTGCGGTTAGGTGACGATGGATGATGGCCCGAATAAATCGGAGACGTGGAGATTTGATCTGCATCTGTCGAGAGGATTGGCACTACGGGTGCCTCGGTGGTAATTGAAGACATATTTGCGGGCAATGCTGCTGCCGCCGGGACTGGTGGAGATTCGAGCTTCTTCTTGGTCTTGTCGTCTCCCTTCTTCTTACTAAATCTGAAAAGCCGTCGTTTGCTTTTCCGTTCCTCTCCCTGCCACTCACTCCCACTTTCCCCAGCAGACAAAGAGGCGGTTGCTGATCCACCCGCGATCCCCTCAGATGGCGGATCTGGGGCTACCGCTGCCATGACGGCCATCCCTTCGTCCGGCCGTATTTCAACCATTCTGCTGAATGGATATGTTTGTAAACCGAATCAATTTGGGAGGATACAGAAACGCTAGAGGAAGACAAATCGAGTTGTCTGTGGAGGCCTTACATCGCTTAACCCTGATTTCAAGTTTTCAGTTCTCAGCTCCTTTAAGGAGTCTGCTTATGACTGATGATGACCTCTCAGCTAATTGGCTAGTGAGCGAACCTCGTAACCTAGGCTACTACGACAACATGCCAAGCACGCATAAATCTGTCTCAAGCTATGCATGCTTGGTCTGAATAGTATGTTGTAGCCACACGAGCCTGCTTCCTTGGCAACGCCTGACCTACTGACTCAAACAGGAATCTCGCTTTGTTTCAATCTTGGTTAATTATGTATAGAGATTTATCTATAGAGATTTCTGACATACTTTTGCTGTGGCCGAAAAATTGTTTTGGTACTTGGCCTCTTGGCATGGGGACTGTCGTTAATTGGCCAGTTAGGGCGAACTGTGCAGGGTACCGAGCACACTTAAAGTTATACAAGTACTTTCTGACAGGAAGCATCTATCCATCAGATATGAATTCCGTTGTCGGGCGGAGATTGATCGTTAGCCTCCATCCAGCTCAACACCCTCCATTACCATTGAGTCTAGCGAAGACATATCGGCGGAATGAATCCTCTTTTCGCCGGACGAAGCAAAGATTGCGTGTGAAACCAGCTGATTCCTTCATCCACTCTCCGAAATCTGCAAGACAGGACCATATCATCTTTAACCCTCCATCCTCATCCCCTTCCGTGTACCATACGCCCTCGAAGTTCATCCCGGCGGGCGACAAACGTCAAGACTTTCTTTCCGCCATTCAAAGAGATACGCCGACGTCTCAGCTTCCCCCTGCGATTAGAGAGCCGTATCAAAAGCAGTATCACCTTACCATAGACGACATTGACGAAATCCGTCGATTGCGGACGGCAGACCCCGATGTGTGGACGAGAGCTAAGTTGGCCAAAAAATTCAAATGCTCGTCGTTATTCATTGGGATTGTCAGCGAGGCGAGTCCGGAACGCAAGGAAGAACAGGTGAAAGTGCTAGAAGATATCAAGTCTCGTTGGGGACGTAAGCGACGAACGGCAAGAGAGGACCGGGCGAGGAGAAGGGATTCGTGGGGACGAGATGAATAAAGGGAATTGAGGCGCTCAACTAGGCTTGTAACTGAGCAAAGGCCTGGGTGATGGGTGGAGCTGATTGGCCGAACATGAGGAATCAACAGTCGCGGCTTTAAGTAACGTGGCTAGTGATGTGCTACGGGCAGCTGAGATTTGTAGCATCTCGAGAGAGCAAAATACATGTACAACATCATCATCTGTAAATAATTTTGGGCCACCTTGAAACACCAAACACGAGTCTCGTGCCGCCAAGATCACACACTGAGGGGATGTTGCACCTACTGAAAACCTCCCTCCGTTCACATAATATTGGGACAGTATTTTCTAATCCTGCTCTCGACCATTGCCTGAGACGCTGCTCCTTGTTATCCTTCGAATCACGTTTTGCACGAAGGTTAAACTCCACAAACCTCAGATCGAACCGGAAAATGTCTTTACCACTGGAGAACTTTTTCAAACAGTGAGCCCCACTGACATCAGACTGTACCTGCAATGTAGCTGACCTCTGTAGGGTGGATGCGTTGTCGGAGCCATTCATTGACCGTTAGTAACCTCGAATTACTCCAAGCTGGAGATTGCAGTTATTCAATAATTTTGCAGGCCTGCGGAAGGCTGTCGCGATTCCCTCAATATCGGCAGAAGATGAACGAAGACCAGATGTGTTTAAGGTAAGCATGGGGCTCCCATTGTAGCTTCAGTGGAACTGCGGCATTGACCGGCTTCAGATGGGAGATTTTCTAGCTTCTGAG
This sequence comes from Glutinoglossum americanum, assembly GCA_020080175.1. Classification (NCBI taxonomy): domain Eukaryota; kingdom Fungi; phylum Ascomycota; class Geoglossomycetes; order Geoglossales; family Geoglossaceae; genus Glutinoglossum; species Glutinoglossum americanum. Next base: position 76,366 of record JAGHQL010000056.1, on the reverse strand, counting down.
CTTGAGGCGGTGGGTGCTCAAGTCGAGAAACGATATCTAGGAAAACAACCGCACAAAGAACATTTGGATCTGCCCCCGGTAATCGTTGCCCGCTACGGCCATGACAAAAGCAAACGAACGATTTCGGTCTATGGCCACTATGATGTCCAACCTGCCCAAAAAGAAGACGGCTGGGCGACCGAGCCCTTTGAACTATCTATCGACGAGAATGGTAGAATGTACGGTCGAGGAAGCACAGATGACAAAGGTCCGGTTTTGGGATGGCTGAACGTAATTGAAGCCCATCGCAAAGCTAACATAGATTTCCCTGTCAATCTTCTGATGTGTTTTGAAGGGATGGAGGAATACGGCTCAGAAGGACTGGACGAATTCGTCCGAGAGGAGAGCCAGAAGTATTTTGCGGGTACCGATGCCGTTTGCATCTCGGACAATTATTGGCTGGGCACGGAGAAACCTTGTTTGACCTATGGGATTCGTGGTTGCAACTACTACTCAGTTTGTATCTCGGGGCCCGGCCAGGATCTCCATAGTGGTGTATTTGGCGGATCAACACAGGAGCCCATGACTGATCTGGTTCGCGTACTCGGGTCCTTGGTAGACACCCATGGGGCCATCGAGATTCCAGGTTTGATGGATCTAGTCGCCCCGTTAAGTGATGAGGAGATAGCGACCTATTCTGGTATCAGCTATTCTATGAATAACTTATATGAAAGCTTGGGGAGTACGACCGCGGTCTTCGACAATGAGCAACAGACCCTAATGGCAAGGCAAGCTTTGAGTTGCCAGTGCGACTGGGACACAATTTTCCGTGCTAACGATGTTCTTGCAGGTGGCGGTATCCCTCGCTTTCTATCCATGGCATCGAAGGGGCGTTTTCTGCTCCAGGAGCGAAGACCGTCATTCCCGCCAAAGTAATCGGCAAATTCTCCATTCGAACCGTTCCTGACATGCAACCAGATGACGTTGATGAACTCGTGTTCAAGTTTGTGAAGGAAGAATTTGCCAAGCTGGGAAGTAAGAACACGCTCGAGGTATCCCTGCAGCATTCCGGGAAATGGTGGGTTGCGAACCCCAAGCACTGGAACTACAATGCTGCTTCGAGAGCCGCAGAGCATGTTTGGGGAGTAAAGCCAGACTTGACTAGAGAAGGCGGAAGGTTCACCTCCATCTTGTCGATTTCGGGATGACCAATGCTCATCTACTCTCAGTATCCCGATTACCCTTACCTTCGAAGAAGCGACTGGAAAAAATGTACTGCTCCTCCCTATGGGTAGCTCTACAGATGGGGCTCATTCTACGAACGGTACGATCCCTAAACGTGTTGTTCTGAGAAGCATTACTAAAGATTTCCCATCAATTAGAAAAACTCGACAAAAGGAATTAGTAAGTTCTTTTAGAAATCACCAACTCTTCTTAGGCTAACCCGTGCTGTAGCATTGAAGGGATAAAGTTACTTGGAGCGTATTTGCATTACGCGGCAGTCGAGCCGACATCATAGACCGGTCTCATACAGGATGGGCGTCCCGAAACTACAGATTGTTCTGACTATTTGTTCAAGGGTATGAGGCTTAAGTTAGAGTGGCCGCACGGATAAGCAACATGTTCAGGCGATTGCAAAGGTTGATAAGTTCATGAGATTGGGCTGCAAAAAGCCTTGAGACGACCCCAAAACACTATCCCATCGAACTATCAGAGAAACAATGACATGTAACGTTTGTGCTCCACCACACCGGCTCTGTTTTTCCCTCTCTCCACCATCACTGAGGATTCGTGACCAGATGTTCTAGGTCTTCATCGTGTAGATACCATGAACATTTCCTTCCGTATCGCCGAACTTGGCTAACCATCCTTGGTCGCCTTCCGGAGACTTTTCCTTCACAACACTTCCCCCAGCGTTCTTAACTTTCGCAAGTGTCTCCTCAATGCTATCTACCCACAAGTAGACGACGCTTCCACCACTGCCTGGTTTATGTTCTGCGCTACCGACATTGACGATGCCGCCGCCGAGACCACTCAACTTAGGGTCAGGGACGCTGAACATGGCGATCCTATCCGCGGGGTAAGCCTCAGTGGCGGGTTTGAAGGTCCAATTGAACACGTCCACATAGAATGTCTTGGCACGACCGACGTTGGTGGCTGGGATCTCGATCCAGCAAGGAGATCCGAAAACAGGAGGTGTCCAGCTGGAAGCGGCTGGGTCGGTAGCGGTAGTATCAGACATGATAAGACGATAGGATGATAAGCAGCCCGAAGCTGGAAGACTAAATTAAAGGTATGAAGATTTGTCTGCGACTGGTTTCGAGGGCGATTGAATAAATGTATCTCGAAGAGCAATGGGAAAAGCGGGGTCTTTATAGTAGATAATGGATGGAATGTTGGCCTGGCACGGGAAACGTGTCGACGCCGGACGCGACATATTCGCGTAGTCAGGTGGGGTTAACCCCGCACATAATACGAGATCATCAATCCCTTATTCGCCCGAATCGAAGCCGTGCGTAAGCCATTACGACTATGCATTGAGTCGAGCCGTCTTCTTCGAATGACTCACTAGCCTGCAATCGCCCGAGTGCTGCTGTTTTAGTCTGACGGGAACGTCAATGGCGTTTTCTAGTTTCCATACGACTGAATAATCCTTTGCCCTTTTGTCGGTAGACCAATCCTTATCAATGGCGTACGCATCTGAAAGCATAACAGATAGCGGGCGGACGGGCGACCATAGTCCAAAAGCGGCCAAATCTCGTTCCAACATTTCCGTCCCGGTTAACTCGAGTACCGAAACCCGCTCCTGATCTTCCACTGACTGAACCGAGAGTGTCCCCGTGCTGGTGGATGAACTAGATGAAGCGCCAGGGGCCCGCGAATTATTCACACCCGCAATGACCCTCCCGGCCGTCGCTCTCCATCTTCCACCGATAGTACACGGAGAGGTAACCGGGCACCGCATACTCCGATCTACCAACCGACGCATTCTGGAGCTCACTGCGCCGTCCATACAAGCATACCTCCATACCACTCGCGCCATATTGTACAGCCTAGAGGTCCAAGAGGTCTTGAAGAGCAATTCGTACGTGACTCCGTCAGGGCTGATATTCCATCGGTCCCCGGCAGCGCGGAAGAGCTGCACAGCCAAATCCGCTTTCCTGTAACGAAGGCAGTATGTCAAAATCGTGTTCACAGATATGGAATTGAACGTGAATCCGCGGGCATCTACTGCTTCCAGCAAGTCCCAAGCTTCCTGCATCATTCCCCTTTTCCCTAGTTCGTCGAGGACTCTGTTTATTGCAGATGCAGAGTACCATGCGGCTGTGAATCTACCATCCATATATTCCAACAAGTCGCGAATGTCCTTATGGGCATCCAGCAACTCAGCTGCCAGATCAGATATTATCTGCCTGCAAACGTCTCGGACAACCACCGGATCAGTAAGAAGGTTACTCTCCTCCATTTTCTTCAAAATAAGGCCTTTCACCTCCTTTTGATCCATCGCTGAGAGAAATGTACACCACGTCCGACTGTCAGGACGCAAATTTCGTTTAACCATTAGTCTTAACAAGAAAGTAAAACTGTAGAGGTCCCCTGCTTCTGCGGCTCTCCTCAGCATGACGTTGAACGTGCTGGTGTCCATATTAAGGTGGTGTAATTCCGAGTTCACAAAAAGCCTGCGCAAGTGCGGTACCAGGTTATGGGTGCCCAAAAACTTCATAGCTTCATTCAAAGATTGGGTAGTGATAGCTGGCCTGCTCTGGAGATTTGAGAAAAGTCGGTGAATCGTTTCAGCCACACTTCCGAGATCTAACTTATCTCGACTAGTAAGAAATCGATTCTGTCGATGTGTGACTGGGGACTCTGAGAGCCGTTTCACACACTCTAAAAAACGCGCCTTCCGATGCGCTATTTGTGACTCAACCTGGCTGAATACCGGGTATTCAGGCACCTGACAAGCTTTGGGCGTGTCTCCACCAAGCTCCAGTTCAGTTCGCGCAGAACTAACAGGCGCGTAACCCGTTAGACCCCGGGGCTTCCTGTTAACAATGGCCATAACATGCTTCTCCGCCATGCGGGCAGCTTGTGCCGTGCCGGTAATTTGCACGGCGAAACCCGCATCGTCCTTCCGGTGTTGTATAACCTGAATAAGACAGCCGCTTTGCTCCTGGATGTGCCTGAGAGTCTTCCCGAACCGGCCAATAACAAGGCCAATACCTTCTCCTGGCACTGCGATACGTAACTCACAGTGTTCACCTTCAGCCGGAAGTCGATAAGAGTGAGTATCTAAAATACCCAGCGCAACCCGCCAACTTCCAGGGTGGCACTTATCCATTGACCGGCGGTTCAAGGCTTTGCGGGCTATCGACTTATCGCGGCTATTCCGGACGGCAGCGACTCGTCTTATATTAAGGGAGGATGTATCCAATTTTAGCGGCACATGCTGTTGAAGGGTCGTAACATTTGCAGGCGTTGCCATCGAGTTATCTGGGGGTAAAAGAGGGGGTGTGGCAGCCGGTTTTCCCGTTGCTGTCCTCTCTTCCTCCCCGAGAGAGGCCCGATTGGTGGTCTTCTGGGTTTCCGGAGATGCATGGCTGTGGATACTCCGTACGCTAGTCGCTGTATCAATGTGAGCTGTAGCTTCTAAAAAGAACCAACGAGGGTAAAGAAAGACGAGAGGATCCCTAAGAACCGCCTGGAACACGATGGTAGGCGACTTCAAGGCCTGACTCCGACGGTAGCTACAACTTCTCAGGGACATTTACTGTGACCACCATGGGGTTGACGGGGTGGCTCAAGAGTGTTGGCTCAAAGAGTATCGCCAAGTTTATATCCTTTGATGCACTGGTAAAACGAGATTTACCGAATCACGTTTTTTACCTGCGGGCAGCATCACAAAAACGAAAATGAGAACTCGAAAGAATATTTATTGAGATAAATTTCTAAAATACCACAATTCGAATTTTTGCCCAACTGCCTTTCAAGGGTGCTTCATCTACCCATCTTTATTCTCTAATATCATGACTATAGTTATGTGCATCCCTCCTAAGCCATGATACAATAATATAACAATATATGTGACCATGAAAGCCTCCCCCCAAAAATATGCTCTACAACACATCGGTGGGCCTTAAAGTTATAGGGATCTTAGCTACCACTATAGTATTCCGCACATTAACTTTTATCGCATTCTGGTAGGCTTTTTGTACGATAGCATCGAGGTGCTCAAGTCATTTATCCCTTGAGGAGTTGAGAGTGTAAGGTCATCATATGTCAGTGGAGGGGGTGGTGATGTGGAGATAAATATCTGCCACTTTCAGTCCCCCATTCTCGATGTAGCCCGAAGGCAAGTATAATCCGCGGTACTTTCCAAAATATGTATTTCTTATTTATTAATAACCCTGCAAGAGAAGATGGCGAAAGCAGAAACTCCTAACGCTTATGTATACAAAATGCTTTACGATAGTCGGGAAAGATCAGGAAAGGGCCTTAGGCGGTGTAAGCAAGCCGGTACAAAGGTCATTATGCCTTACCCTTTCCTTTGTCAAGCGTTTCCTGGCCCTGGAATACCCGTTTCCGTTCTGCTCTTTTCCCCGGGTCGGTGTAGTTCGAGCCAGTTCTAGAAGCCGGAAGACTCGTAGGTCCACCGGCATCCGGTCCCCACCTGCAACCCCAACCTTGACCATCGTCAGCAGCACCTGAGTTTTCCCCTTCTCTAGCCATGGCCCTGACATCGCTCCAAAATTCTAGCTCCTTTACCTGTTCATCTGCAGCGTGGATGGCCTTTAAGAGATTGTCGATCTTTCTTTGCTCTACGTCGTCTTCGGGTTCTCCCCGTTCTAAGTGCTGGTCTCGGTGTGACGAAACCGTATCGAATTTCCGAGAAAGATGGGCTAGAAGCTGTCGACGGGAGGCTTGGAAGACGAGTGACGCCATAATTTCCGGCATCTATAACGATCAGTAACCATCGAAAGGGTGAGTACGCCTAGCGGTGAATATAACTCATACCCGATTAGAAAGATAAATGATTTCTTCGCCTCCTTGCTCCAAAAATGTCTCGACTGCCTCAACTTTCTCTCGGTCGATTCTAGCCTTCCTTAGTGTTGCCATTAGTGATGATATATCTTGAATGTCGCTCAGGTCCGCCTCATCTGTTTCCGTAGGGCCGATGTAACTCCATCTAGACTCGCTATTACTTGTGTTTTCGTTTTCCGGACCTCTGGTTCTATATCTCTTCGAATGGATTGAAAAGTAGTCAGGATTCAGCATATGACCTTCCTTCAGCTTCGAGTCCGCGCCGTCCATGCCATAATCGCGAGCACAATAGGCCCTCGCCCTCTTTCGAAGCCACCTTCGTCGGCGCACGAACGAATGAAACCACACATGCGTCCCATGCCATGGGAATGTTGGCGAAAAGGAAAAGGAGTATTGCCAGCCTTCTTCGTCCACATCTGCTGACATGTCTACGTACCAAGATTTCCATGCCCACCGCCAGCTCGGATCCGGAACCTGTGCGTTCATTATATCAACGGGGCTATCTTTCAAAGCAGCATTAACCCAGGGAGAAGGATCAAAGTTCAAAAGTGATTTATGCGAAAAGAGCGGTATTCCGCATATAAACGACCCTCGTTGATTTTCGTAGAGAATATCGACCTCGTATCGCCCACTTTTGTCACCCCTAGCTTCTTTCACAGCAGCAGGTTTCATGCTGACCCTTCGTGGTTCATCTGCAACCCCGAAATCGTCGACGTCCTCAGTTCCGTCTGCCTGGATATAACCAGAGTTTCTCCGACTCTCCTCCACAGGACCGTTCTCCGCATCGCCAGCAAATCTGCCCTCCTGCCATTTAGAGTATTTCCGTCTAGCAATCTCCTCCCTCAAAGACCATTTCCGGCTAAGAAAGGCCTCGCTATTTCTAGGCGACGAAGAACTTGGGGAGATTGGCGACGTCGGTGAAGCTGGAGGGGTGGAGTTGGGTACCGGATCAGAAGCACTCTCTGATAGGACAAGGCGTTCCGCTGTGCGACGACTATTATCTACAAGAACGATTTGATGATCGAATTCTGCAGCTGCAGTTGACTCTCGCCTTGACGATGGAGAAGACATCGTAAGTCCGGAAGCGAGGCAGAGGCATGGGTCTTACTGGAGGCGATTAATTGCGTTAATGATGGTTTGATTGGGTAGGGACAGCAGGAAGGACCAAAAGCGCAAAACCCAGTGACGTCTATTATAACACGTGATTCACGCATTCCGCCGATGACTTCATTGTCTACCGAACAGGGAATGAGGAGAACAAGGCCCTGATCGCCAACTCGTGACTATGTCTGCCACATAAGGTGGTGATTGATATTGTGAATTTCGTCGCCATATCATTGTCGTTCACATTTCAGAGCCCACTCAGCGAATATTCTACCTGTACACTGAATGTCCAGAATGCCACCTCCGAACAAGTCTCGGCTCCCTCTCTACCTGGGTTTGGGTATCGCTGCTGCCGGAGGCTATTATCTATACAGTGCTGCTGGAGACCCGAAAGTTGCGCAGCAGAAATTTGAGCGTATGTGATCGCTCTTCCAGCGCCCATTATAAATCCAATTCATGTCTGCGGTCTAATTCTCTATCGATTAGATGACGCCGCTCGTGCTTCCTCAGCAGTGAGGAGCGATATCCCGGGGAGAGAAAAGGAAGCAAAGAAGACCGGGGAGGAGTGGGCACAGAGGGCTGGATCGAAAGTCGACTCTACTGTGAGTCTTGCTAGCATTATGAATGGTGCCGTATTCGAGTTAACAGATGGTCGCTGTCTAGATTGATGACGCTCGCACCAAAATGAATAGTGCCGAATCGAAAACCGACCAGTATCGTAAGGATGTCGGCAAAGACCTCCAGCAAAAGATTGATCAAGCGGACCGGAAGGTGGAAGAGGGTGCTTCAAAGGCCAAAAGCGGTATCTCGAGTTGGTTCGGCGGTAAATGAGCCCATGCTGTCGGCTCGGAATTTTGCTTAGGTAGAAAAAGGTCGCCCGTTGAACCATCGGGTCAATAGTTAATGAGACGTGTCCTCAACTAGCACATCTGTGGATGAAAGCATGGCACAGACATTTCTGTCATGCATTGCCTAGCGAATCAAATTGTTTGAATGATGGAGTAAGTCTTCAACCGGGTAAAAATGCTACCCGTCCAGCTTGCAGTTTATAGTAAAGGTACGCATGGGCAATCTTAAGGGACATGCTCTAGTACATACATCAACAAGATAGCTTGATGCAGCACTTCAAACATCTCCAGGTACGTATGTGGTCGTCCCGAGGCAAGTAGCAATATTCGGACGTCCAATAGAAGACTTTCTCGAGAATCTTCAAATTTCGACCCTGTCCTTCCAACCCGAAACTCCAGACCTCGCGCCCTTATTAATAATTACGGCGGTTACCTCTCCTATGGTTACAGTATTCACCCAGTCGGGTGCTACTTCATCCGCCAGCAATTGGATGCATTTTTCTGCTTCCTCTCTAGATATCGGATTCGCGAGTGAGTTCTTTAAGTGTACTACCAATGTTGCTAATGGCAGCGAGACTCTCTGCGGGCCAGACACACAGGATAAATCGGTCATAATATACGGGGTTTCGGTGGACGGGAGTTCCGCAACTGTAGGTCTATTTCCACGCTCGGTTCGGGGCAGCCCAGCACCAGAAGTGCTAAAATGAACAAGGACGGATATCACTTCGTCAAGCCGCTGCAATGCAGACTTTCTGTGCACCGCTGCTTTAGACAGTGGGGGGGGAAGAGTGGATTTGTGAAGTTCCTTCGCCCGTATCTATTTTTGGTCAGAAGCTGGGTTGGCAGAGTGTAGAGATAGGGAATACTTACCCTTTCTAGTAGACTATTCCCACGGCGTGTAACGGCGTCATGATCTTTCGTTAAACTACCACCGGCTAGGACCCTATCGAACCCCTCCCTCTTCGTAGGCGAAATGGTGCATTTGAATTCCTCAAGTCGCTTCTGACCCTTTGCCAGTAGTGGGGATGCTTTGTTGAGGGATGAGCAGATATATATGGTTGCCATAGGAAGGGATTGAATGAATTTTGTAACAGATTCTGGAGATTCAAAGCCCCGGTGGCTGGAAGTAGCCTCGGTATCGGTGTCGTCCTTTGCAGAACTAGTATCTTGTATTCCGGTCATGGCTGCTTCATTTGCAGCCCGGACACAATTATTCCAGTGCCCATGCAAATTGCGTATGAATTGAGTGTTCAAGTCTTCCACAATGATGGGCTTATCGAGGGATAAGTTGAGCCTCGGGTCGTCAGACATTTCGACGCATATTTTCCCATTCCCATAGTCTGATAGCTTGAGCCCATGCTGAGGCTCTAGAGGGATACTATTGTGTACCGACGGCTCAATCTCCATTACTCCCAGAGTCCTTCTAATATCGTCAATAGTAACCCTTCTCCTCCCCCACGCGCGCCCAATGCTTGGTGTTAGAAGTCTTAGGTCGGCGGGTATCAGAGTTCCATTGTGAGCATGGTGCAACGACAGCGTTGTTAGGAAGGATGAATGTAACCTGACTAGATCTTGGAGCGGCCCGGGAAGCTGTCCATGTTTATCCCATGGTGTGCTCCCACAATCCTCTGAGAGGTGTGGGCTGGAAAGGTTTGAAATAAGGTCCCCCGAACGAGCAGCTTTGGGCGAAAGTCTGAGGGGGGACTTGAGGAGAGACTTGAGGATGTCTTGAGCGACCCCTTCCGGCTCCTTGGAGTGAGAATGATCAATGTTTCTGCTCCTTCTGTCAGGGCTGATTTGAGCTGTTATTTGCCTCGCCGAGACACGGGACGGGGTCCCCACTGCGGAGGCTGCAACTGTAATTAGAATACGATGTAGATGTTTCTCTAGGGACATTTTTGCAGCAACTAACTGTCTTCCGCCTCGCCAGCTTCCACCTGGGCTAGCTTCCTCTTGCTACTCTCTGTCTTCTTTGTTTGGCTCGAGCCGGCATTCGTGACGATGTAAACAGAGTCTGCCTCTGACATCAAGTCAGGTTTCTTCGTGTCTGAGGCTGATAAGACCTCAGCCTTAGTGATTTTTGCTAGTGGAAAAAGGTTTCGCGCAGCAAGAGCAGAAGACGTGGACTTTTTGACCGAGACCACTCGGCGTCTCTTTGCTGGAGGCATCCTGTTCCCTCCGAGGCGTCGCAGCCCTATCTGGGGTTTCAATGATACTGGATAGAAGAGGCACCGTGTTAGCTAGCGAAAATGGTGTTAGCGCGTTGTAGCGAGTGATCATTGTTTTCATGCTGATTTATTTATATACGCTAATATTTGGTATGGCCCCCCTTCGCGCCTTCCAGCCCCTTCTGTCTCTTCCTCGGGGATAGTAGCCAATTCGTCTAGTCCTAAAAGAGTTTCTCCGGGATTTGGTGACATCTATTAATAATCGGTACTGTCCTTTCACGATAGGATTCCTTATTAATCGCCCCCCAATCCCCAAAAATTAACCTGGTCCTTTCCTCAAACTCCCTGAAATACATCCCCAAAACACCCATCCTTATGTCGAGCTACTCGTCGGTAGGAACCATGAGCTTTTGATGTCTTGCGAATAGCTGGTTCGGAGATATTCGAGCCAAAAGTTGTTGACAATGTACCGCAGGCTATTGCCCGCTAGCAATATCGCAAAAACGAAAACTTGAAAGAATATTTATTGAGATAAATTCCTAGAATACCACAGTTTTAACAATTACTCAAATATCTTATCTTTTTTGTTTTCTGATCTAGCTCTTTCAGTTTTCCATTTTTGATGCTGCTCGCAGGTAAGTTTAGTCCGCGGTAAGACTCATCGGTGTCTTGGGAATATTGCAAAGCTCCACAGCGGAGTGGCAATGAGTGGATTGTTCATTGTTGCGCCAACAAGCTGCTCAGCTTCCTTTGGTAAGACCATGGATATCATTTGTTAACTACCAAGCCTTTAACCTGTCTACAACTAGTAATGTTCAAATAGCTGAATCCTTGGTGACACCTCCACTGCTCGTACTCACCTTTGGTGTCGCTTTCTTGTCCCTCTGTCCTGACTTGTGTGTCTTCCGCCTAATGGGGTTATAGACATCATTGAAATTCATCACTACGCCCAAAAACCGCATGTCGACATCAGGTTGGTATGCCAAATCACCAAGCAGAACGTTCACCCGTGCGCGGAAATCGGACGAGAGGTACTGCAATCGCTGCCGCAGGGATGGTAGCATCTGGTCTTCGCCGAGGCCAATACCAAAACTGTTGCCTCCACTGAATGGCGTGCTATTTAGGCTCTCTGATCCAAGACCCCTACCACCACCACGACTCATTGTTGCCGGGCTGGGAGAGCGCAGCTCCTCTTCGTCTTGCTCGGTGATACCCCATTTGCCTTGGGCGGTGCGAGTTTCGATTTTCGCAGTGGCTTCTTGTCTTCGAGTGAATTCTGCCACAGAGAAGGAGTACAGGCCATCAACGGCGTCTTTGTATGCGAGCATAATCTTGAGAATTTCGTGCAATTGCGCAAGGAAGGAGTCCTCTTTGCTGGTGCTGCTGCTTGCTCGAGCGTTGCCAAGGAGGCCCTTGTGCGTGATAGCTTGGAGGTATTTTGCATGCGCCTCAATCAAGTCGTCTAATGTGCACTCAGGTTTGCTGATAGCGACTTGGAGCGCATCCCACGAGGATTCGATCACCTCGAATAGAATATAGTACTGAAGTTGACAAACGAAGTGAATCATCTCTGCCACGCAACATCTTGCGATTTTCCAGTCCGCGCCAACCTTATCCGCTACGCTGGCTAAAACGCCCCTTGCGCCAGTCATGTACCTTCGCCATGTACTACCAAGGGCAAATTCCACACGTTTAACCCGCCAAAGGAAATTGAAGACTTTCAAGTACTGCCGACTGCCGTAAGGCGTAACAACAACATCGACAGGGGCGTCGATTTTGTATTCAAGTGTAAATACGTCCCAGCCGATCTCGCCGTGACTCAGTTCCAACATCCTGGCATCCAGCCTGCGTAGCACATCAGGCGAATCAAACTGAGCGTTCGATCCCCGAATAGCATGCTCCAGTTGGGCGGTAAGATTGTGCCGATAAAGGGTATTTGCAGGCCTATCCAAGTTTGATGAAAGGTTTTCCATCAAGAGTGCGATGAAGTCCCCTTGTCCAAGGAGCAGGTACTTCTTCAAGGCCTTGAGGTGCTCGAAAAGCTTGAATTTATCCGCCATCAGGTGTATTAGGCGTGCCATAGTTGCCTTGTAGGCCTCATCAATCGAGGCCTCTAGAGTTGCTGTATCACCGTACCTCAATTCCTTCGAAGCTGCTTTGGAGTATCCCTCAACCCAAGCGGAGTCACCGCAACCATAACGGATAAAGTTTAAGCTTTTTCCAATGAGAAAAACCTTCTTCGCGAAATCTTTCGTAATAATGCTTGGAATCATCTCTTCATCTAGTTGGTACTTGTACTCCCATACGCTTGTTGCTCCGCCTCGAGCTCGACCGTCTCCATTAATCTCTGTCTCCATATTGGAACGTTGTTCTAACACGAAAAACTCAAAGTGCGGATCAGAGAGCTCTCCATCATAAATCCATTGACGCAGCATGTCGTAAAAAGGTCGGGTCACGTGCATTAATAGCCTTTCAGCAAAGGCTCCAACAAACGGGTCACCGTGTGATGACGAAAAACCATGGATCATCGATATTAATTGACCACCTCTTTTGCCTGCAGCAATTGTTAGTATTAGATTGTATAAACCACTTAAACTAACCACTCACTCTTTGACTTTTCAACCATCAGGCTCATTAGCCGTAAACCCATTGTAGCTTCTCTCGTCCAAATCACACATCTCTTCAGAGTCACCCCGGTTTTTCCAATTCCGCCCCGTGGCTCATTGATGTCAACCATTGCCAAAGCTCGCCGAATCTCGCCTTCAAGTGCGGCTACCAACCCCAGATAGGCTCGGAGCTCTTCGCCTAGAGCTGCTCGAAGGCTCTGGCCCACTAATCCTCCCTCTAACGATTGTACAAAGGCTGAGAGGCCTCGGTATAATAGAGATGGCTCCGCAAGAGTATGTAAAAGTGATATTATGGGCAATGGAAGGGTGGTTGGAAGCGTGAGACTAGATATTGAAGAAAAGGGCAAATTTGTAGAGGAGAGTCCCTGCAACGTGAATGGTAGATCTCGCAATAGCGACGTCGCCGGCGGATTTATTGGGGGGCGATTCTGGGTTAGAAGTCCTATCTTTGTTATTGTATTTGGGGATTTCTCCTTCCTGGTCCCGGTTAGCGAACCAAAAGCAGCATCCATTTCTTCCCGGCTCCTTTGACCCCCTTCTCGTTCAGGTAGTCTGTGTAGGCCCATGTGGGAAAATGCATCGGAAAACGCTCCTCCTACTGCTCTTTCAGCTCCGGTATTCAGCGATGATTCCACACCGAGCGGCACTGTTCCTAGATTACTCTGTTGAATATTTTGAATAGGTAAAGGAGTTTGAATAGCCCCAGTTCCCTGTGGGGTCGAGTCTGCCAACTGGTAGAGGAGATAGAGGATAGCCCATTTCTGGGAGAGTACAGGCTGGGTGAGAAGCCGGGAATATAGGTTTGAGAAACGAATAGCTTTATCGGGAGATGGATTATCTCTGATAACTGAAATGAGTAGCCGTTAGAGCCTGTATACCATCACGCTTGCCTTTGAGAATTCTTACGTTTCTTCTTAATCAGATCAGAAGCATGATTAACGTCTGAAACAATAGCAGGAGCTATTTGGCTAATCCCTAGCGTTAGCATAACTAGTCATTTACTATAGGGGCTAGGGGCAACTAACCTGACGATAGTGCCCTTAGCTAGATCAAGCGCATGCTCACGCCTATCATCTGTAACATCATCATCTTCATTTTGTTGTACGGGTAGCAACGCGTCAATAAGAGAGGAAAGCGCGTCGTCAATACGTCGCCCTCGATCATCAGACATTGTAAGATGCGGATAATTCATGAAGTACCCCGCATTGCCAAATGACGGCGCCACATCGAACGCGCCAGAGATTTATGGGGGGACGTGTCGGGCGCAAGTCGCGAAACAGCTAAGCTACGCGAATAGATATCTGATTATGTAACCTATTATTAATACCAGCAAATGCCCCAGAGCAATGTTGAAGCACTTCGTGATTCGTTCGGTTTTCTCTTGTGACTTGGAGATTAAGGGGATTAATAGGGCATAGCCTATTAGGCGTTATCGGATTAAAGAAGTCACCACCAGACTCGCTTCCCGCTCCCGGTTCCTCCCCTTTCAGCCCCTTTTGAGATCTTAATAACGAATCTAAGTACATGCTCTAAATTTACTGATTCGGAATCATGTATAGCAATGCCCAATACTAACTCCTCCAAGTTGGTGGTCGCCTTTTGGGGACTGCTATGACGGTGGCACGTAGGGATTTATCAACATCTCGCTGAATCTGCATGATGTGTTAGCAAGGGGGTGAATGTATGCTGGACCGAGAGACGCACTTTTCTAGTTTCTCCTTGCCTCTCACCTCCTCCACCAGTAGAGGCATCTTTACGACGTTAAACTCTTCGTATAACTCCTCAATCTGGTCTAGGTACTTCTTCTGCATATTTCTTCGCGCATTGCACTGCTCACACTCACTCCCAGCTTTTGGATAAAGGAGCTGGTTCACGACGATACAGTGCGTATCAATCTCGTAGTTTGCTAGCTCCTGAATCATCCTCTCCGTCTCGTAAAGGCTGAGAAATTCCGGTATGCATACACACACAAATGTTGTTAGATCAGCGTCCTTGAATTGCGTATTAACCTCTGCAATCGTTTCCCGGAGGCTTTCCATCTTCTGCAACATCTCATCAAGGCCGCCTCCGGGCATGCCACCTCGGGCCCCCATGATTGAACTTAGCATGGGGCCAAACTGTGTAGAAAGCTGGGAGACTTTGGCTAGGGCCTTTTCAAGTACAGTGGGGAATTGAAGAAATCGGAGCGTGTGGCCTGTAGGTGCGGTGTCGAATATGATGGTCTCATATGATAGTGATTTGACTTGTTTTAGGACTTCTGCGAATGACATGGCCTCATCCACACCAGGTATCTTTAACGGACGTTAATCGCCTTACCGGTATTCGGAGCCTGCTGCCTTGAGCATGTCTGGGATTGCACTCACGCTAAACGCCAAATCCTGCATCATGCCCCCCATTCCGCCTAGGCCTTCTGCTCCGCCTTCTCCTGCACCTGCCATCAACTCTTGCATACTCCCGTTTGGGTCGATCTCCATGGCGCTCAGGTTTGTGAAACCATCAACAAGCCTTGCTTCCTTCCCAAACTTCTGATTGAATGCATCACTCAAGTTGTGAGCTGGGTCTGTCGAAATGAGTAAAACGCTGGTGCGGACCCTGGCAAGTTGGATGGCGAGGGAGCATGAAGTTGTGGTTTTGCCAACTCCGCCTTTTCCGCCAACAAAGATCCAACGTAGCGATCTTTGGGAGAGTATTGACTGAAGGGAAGGCTCGAGCACATCGAGGTCATTTTGGATAACAGCAGCGCTTGATGACATTGCTTCGGGCGGGCGACCCTTGTGACGGTTGCCGATGATTGTAGAATGAGGGAAGTAGGATATTCCGTAAACTCGGGAAATGCAGTGTTCTAGAATCTTCCTATAAGTTTCAGTTCCCAGGCTCCCAATTGCTAGTTGTTACCAAGGCTTTCTACCTCGAATTTCGAATGATTTGATCTCGCTCTAATTTCCCCTCGTTCTTCTGGCAAGCTCCGACGTTTTGATGTGATCTACCCTACAAGGCTGCCGGTGTTCGGCAACATCCGAAAATGGGCACTTTTCACTAATCGATCTCCGAACGAGCGTACAACTATAAGAAAAAAGGGCATTCTACTAAGATATTCAAGCCTCCCATTTCTCATGAGCAAGTTCTCAACCACCAAGACAAGAACAAGCGATCGGGCCACCGCAACGCCAGCTCAGCGTATATCGGTGATATCATCTCACCTACAAAATACCTCGCTCGTTATGGCTTCGTCTCCCATAACCTGCCATGTTCTTAACACGGTAACAGGTCGCCCAGCGGCCTCTCTCGGTGTAACCCTCACCCTTCTTGATACGGCTAGTGGCACAAACTCCTTTACGGCAACCACCGATTCCGACGGCCGTGTCAGGTCTTGGAGCGCGATCGCTCCCGGTCCTTCACTGCAGGAGCTTTTCGCATCAGCGAACGATGGGGCAACGGTTTGGTCTCTGCAATTTGATACTGGGTCATATTTTGGGCAGGGGAAGACCTTTTTCCCAGAAGTGGAGATCAAGTTTTTTGTGAGTGGGGTAGAGGAGCATTACCATGTGCCTCTGCTCTTGGGTCCGTTCAGTTATACGACATATCGCGGGAGTTAGAAGGGACGAACATACATATACGACTTTCCATGCCGCCAATACTTAGTGACGGAAAGCATGTGCTTAGGCCACACTGTGTAATGCTGCTACGATCTTACGGCGAACAGGAATTGAACAATTTGCTTTGTGGCAACTATCTTCTTCAAAGCTTGAATATGCCCTACGACTGTATGTTGTACCGATCGGTCCCTGCCAAGTAGGGCACAGGCGGGTGCAGCATGTGTGCGCGTATGTAGAGTACATCCGCTTCGGACTAGTATACATGAGATAAGCCGGCGATGGGGCAAATGTCGAGTTTGGGAGCAAATGCAGCATGGTAGCTCAAGAAAGAGTTTGGGCCGGGACTGCTTGCAGCTCTGACCCTGGAGGCGAGTGACGTAATCTCAATTGTCAGCGCGGCCAATTAGTGTCATCGTCCCCCCTCCAACAGTCCAATTATCGCACTGGCCAAGACATCCCTCACCATTTCTGAGGGCAGAATCGCCTCTTAAGTCACCGCACGTCATGGAACCTGCACTCTGAACAATTCCCCAGAATATCCCATATCGTAAGTACCGTCCAGTGAATTACCGACGCAGCCGCGATAGCGGAAGCAGTGCCGACGTTACTGCGAGGGACACAGCAGTACTTCATTCGATATTGTGTGCTTTCGGCGGCCCGCATCGACTCTCGAGCCTTTTCGAGTTGTGCGCGCTTCTTTCATCGCGAATTTGGCGTTCTCGTCTCTCCCCTTTTTGAGGATTTTTCGGACCTCGCTACGTCACAGCAACGAGTCGCAATCTTTTATCCAATACTGGGACCAAGGCAGCCAGTGCTGGGGATTCTACAATCAGGAGATACTAGCGTGCTGGGAATTTACTTGCTCTTCCCTTTCGACTTCTTGTGGCTGGAACGGGTGGAAATAGCAGATTGGTAATACTTCCTTGTGCTGTTGCCACCGACATTTCAGCCGGCGATGTCTTCCGTTTGTTAATTCGAATTATCGCTCAAACTTTTTTTATCTAGATCCACAAACCGATTTGAATGCGAGACTAGACCTTCTAGATCTTCGGGGCGAGTTAAGTATCTAGTATCTCGATCGCAATCCCCATCGCCATCGCCATCGCCATCGCCATCGCCATCGCCATCAATCTCGAGCTTTGGCCTGAGTTGTCCAAGTTTTAGTTTCCAGTTGATGTCGCAGGGGGAGGGAAGCGATCGATAGTCTAAACGGCACACACTCGATACTTTTTGTGCGACACCCCGCCTACCTTGGGCTGGCTGCGCTTTTACTTGTGATAAATCTGAGGGGTAAAAGGTAGAGGCTTGTGAAGCGATTTAACCAGCCATCGTGCCTGTCCGAATCGGGCAGTTACCCCCATCGTCCGTCGTTTCTCATTTATTCGGAAAGTCGTCATTGTCATGTCAGCGGCTGTGGCTACGCGATTCGAGCATCAGAAACCTTCACACACCACGTCGAATCCGAGCTCTAGGATGGCGACAAACTCAACACTGGATAGCAAGAAAAACGTGGTGAAATCTGAAGGTTAGTCAGTGGATGCGAACGCTGTGCGCTTTATTTTTTGCGTGTCATTAGATTCCGATGTGACTTTTGGATACTAATTGCTCGCTGCTTCTGACTAGTTTTAGATAATTCGAAGAATTCGCTAACTCAGTCGAACCAAGTCGTTGGTAGGAAGTCTCCGCCGCGCGCAGGTACGCGATTTCTATTGCCGTCTCGTATTAGTGATGCTCGTCGCAATGATGGATGAACACTACTGACTCCTGTCTGCAAGATCCTCCGACTACAATCAATCAACCTCCCGACCAGACTTCAAAGCTTGACGCCCCAAACACTTCCAATGCGGATGCATCCCAACCCCTCGCGCCTCCACCTCGACCTGCGCAACAATCCACCTCAGATACACCCGACTACTTCTCCTCCGTACACAATAGCAGCCACTTTTCTTTAGAACCCAACCCGTTCGAACAATCTTTCGGCAATCCATCCGTTGAAACACCTGGAAAATCGCTGCTACCTCCGGTAGCTGCTCTCACATCTCCCGCGTCTCTCCTACCTGGTGGCACTTCCGGTGGAGGTTTCAATTGGCCAAACTCCCTTCGATCTGGGCCACTGAGTCCTGCTATGCTAACTGGTCCTACTGGCTCAAACGATCTTTTCGACGGGCATCTTAGGGGAGGATTTCCTACACCCAACGAATCTTCTATTAGAACAGGGCTCACTCCAGGTGGGGGTGGTTCGATGTTCCCACCGACTCCAAGTCCGAACAGCCAAGCTCTCTTCCAGCAACTAGCCAGTGGAGGCGCCACCCCGGGTACTTTAGACTTCCACCGTACGGCGATGAATGCAGCAGCCGCCCGAAACAAAGAACTAGCTTCCCATAACCAGTTTGCGCCTCAAAACAACACCGATCTCTCGCAGACTCAGGGACAGGACCAGCTAGTGCAAGATATACAGGCCGTAGCTATGGAGAGTAAAGTATCGCAACAAGTGCCGGGTGTGCAGAATTCGACTGACCCTTTTGGCCAACACGACGCCAACGATGCCGCAAACGGATTGTATCTCCTCGCTCAAGCGAGGAATGATCCCCAAGGCCCAACTCAATTCGCCATGCCAGGGCAGCAAAACGCTGGACCTGATGTGCTTCCACCGTCTTCGATGTCTACTCAGATGGCTAATGTTAGACAAGCCCAAGAGAATTCTCCTAACCTCATTAAACGGTCAACTGTTAATAACGCTAGTGGCTCTGGCAGTATTTCTGGGTCAGCTAGGGGAATCAGTGAAATGAGCGGGGACCTGTCAGATAGTGGGGCTAGTGAGCAAGCCAAGCCAAATACTCGCAACAGGGGTAAGAGGGGCACAACTGCGAAGACAGGGCAAAGTGCATCGAATGGACGACGGAAGGCTGATGCGAGCCCGGCCGGTTCGAGAGCTCAAAACAGTAAAAGGTCGAAGGGAAATAACGGTAACGCGCAAAATGCTGGAAGTTCAGATGATGATATGGGTATGCAGCAGGACCTCGAGTCCGGAGGGATCGATGGGAAGAAGATGACAGATGAGGAAAAGAGAAAGAATTTCCTGGAGCGAAATAGGTTTGTTCATCTCAACGATGCAGGCTTCCAGGGAAATGATCACTAAGTTCTCCCGAATAGGGTCGCTGCATTGAAGTGCCGACAGCGGAAGAAACAATGGCTTGCGAATCTGCAAGCGAAGGTAGAGATCTTTAGCAGCGAGAACGATGCCCTCAGTGCACAGGTCACACAATTAAGAGAAGAAATTGTCAATCTCAAGACATTGCTTCTTGCTCACAAAGACTGTCCAGTATCTCAAGCACAGGGCATGACCAGTATGGGGATGAATAACATGCCCGACTTCAACCACCACGCAAACCCTTACGGTATGGGGATGGCGAATGCTGGCCCAGTTATGGCGGGACAATCTGGCAGAGGGTTTCACGACGGATCAACTCAAATGGGCAATTTTAGGAAAGGACTTGGAGCTTAAAGCGTGGGACTCGGTCATCGCAGGATATGGTTCACGAGACCAACGATTCACACGACATTTGGACGGCAGTATTGCTGTAACATGGCATTGACGGCGGCTCTTCAGTGTTGGGTCTAGCAGTCCGGCTTCTACATCGGTTCCTTGTGAAATGCATAGAAAGCGATTCGGAACAGGCTCCTCTGGAGCCTGACGTTGTTGCTCCTTGGTTGGCGGTGACGGTGCTCTCCCGCTTGTACAGACCCACGAAGTGACTCGGGGTGTGCCACTACGTGCTGGGTATCCTCGCCGTCTCACCTTAATCGGAGCTTAATACACATGTATTCTACGAACCCCGTCGTGCCCAACTACTCTCGCACTGTTCACGGCAGTGGCTTGGCTTGATGGTTCCTACGGGGATGTGTACACAAGTTTCCTGTACGTCTGTTTTATCGCTTCTGGCGTCGTAGAAACTACTTTGGGAGAACACAGGACACAGGACACTCTGTGCGAATTTCGGAGTAGCAATGGTGTTTCGATAGTTGCTTTTTGGGATAGGTAGCAATGAAATCCTTTGGTTTGTCTGGCCTTCGCCCAGCTCCTTGGGGCAGCTGTGTTCTCATGATCGCCTTGCATATCTGAAGCAAGAGATGAAGTAAAATACTAATTCCCAGAATCGGCTGATCAGCACTAGTAAGGTCAACTGCAGACAACCTGTCCATGTATCTCGATATTAGTGACTTAAACATAAATCAACCAGTCGCTAGCGTATTCTGTGCCGTTTTGTGACTCTTTGACTTTGGCTTTCCATTTGGTCAGTGCCGAAGTCGAAAACATAGCTCTCTAAGGACGCTCCCTTCGCAGATCGAGCTCCGTCATTCCCCTTGCCTTTTCTCGTCGAAATCTTATCAGTTCCTCTATGCACCATCTCCCCCCCGATCCGCTCACCATTCCTTATCTCTGGAAATGTCGGTAGCAGGTCCTTGTCCACTTCTCTTGGACTCTCCCTCCACCATCGCTCTGCCTCTCCGGCATTTTTGTTCCGCCCTTTGGCCAATGCCTCCGCTGCCGTCCACCGTTCATCTGGGTCCCATTTAAGTAGCCCGCCGATGAATCTTACTGTTTCCTTCGTCGTCTCGCTCAAGAATCTCCGCTCAAGATTGTCCACTCTTCCCTGTGGCAGCTGCTCCCGGCGCCAGCGGCTCAGGTCGGGGCAACCTATGGCAGACAATGCGGCTATGCTATCCGGGGATGGGGTACCAAGGAGCTTGACGATAAGAGCAAGTTGCTGGATCTCGGTGTCGCCAGGTAATAGCGGTGTACAGAGGAGGAGTTCGGTAAGAATAAGGCCTGCAGACCATAGGTCGACAGAAGGATTGTAGTGCGAGGTCCCGAGCAGAAGCTCTGGCGACCGGTACCAAATTGTGACAACGCCAGGGGTGAGTGGTCGGGGGGAGTATTCACGAGCCATGCCAAAGTCAGCTGTTCATTTTGAGTCAATTCCTACTCTGCATCTTTAGGATTAGAGGAATGAATACCTATTTTGAGGATACCCTGGGATGTGAGAAGGAGGTTCGACATCTTCACATCTCTTGAAACATCTCTAAGTTAGTGATTGGTCTCCCCGGCTAGTGGCTAGCATTGGGGTACTCTGCAGACCGGTGTATGATATCATTGCGATGAAGATAGTCGAGCCCTTCAAGAAGCTGCCTCATTAGGCATTTGACTACCTCCATTAGCTGATGAATCCCAATGTATGACCCGGGGGATTCTACTTTCGCTGAGAGTATATTTGACCCGTACGTGATCAAGAAGATTTGCCAGATCCTAGAATCTCCGTGCAACCGGCACTTCCCCCGCCGTCCTCACGGCAGAGGAAAGATAAGCCAGCGAGGTGTGCCCAATGCCCAAAATAGAATGATATCTCCGCGTCACACCGCGGGCAGCGGGTCACCAACCTGCTCTGCGTATTCCATGACCATGTACACTTCGTCTAAACCCCGCCCCTCAGATCTCCGTTCTGAGCCGTCATCACTACAATTTTCACTTCCCTGGCCAACCGCCACGTCGAGTATATTGATGATATTAATATGCCTAAGAGACTGCAGGATGGCTATCTCACGGATTGCAGTAATTGGGATACCGTTCTGTCGCTCCTGTGGTAGAATGCGAATTTGTTTCAATGCCACGATGTTGGAGTTTCGATCTCGGGCTCGATATACGACGCCATAAGCTTTTCCTAGCTGATTAGACTTCCACGAATCCGCACATTGGTTTCTGAGACTGACTGCCTTCTCCAAGCTGGTTGAGTCTTTCATATGACGATACTGACGAGCACTTGCCTTGGCCGATGTTAACAGGCTCGAACTCAGGTTAATTTACGAAGCTTAGAGCTCTGGTCTAACCTAGAAATCCCCCCGGAAAGCTCAGATCCAGAGCGTCTCCTGTGATTGATATCCACTTAGGAACCAAAGGATCGACAATTCGATGCGTCATTGATGCGGGTTACTACCAACATAGATGTGTAGTAGTCGAGTGCATATACGGTTTAGCCAAACACAAAAGATACTTGACTTGCACACATACGAACGTACGAAGTATATGCATACATATAAAAATGCCTTACACTAAGAGCCAGATAAATTGTTATCGCAGTTAATTAATTCATGTATAACCGGCATACTTTGTTACATACCGAAACCTACTTATCTTATCATACCCCACATCATGATACCTTGAAATACGTAGTGTATGCAACATCTCATCGGAAAATCTGCAATTCTCGCTCGCTCATCCAATCAGAGTCACTGCGAATATCCCTCTTTACTCAAAACCATGTTCCGTCGACTGCCTGCCATGGTTGGGGCCGCAGGCTAATGGACATTTCACTCTGACTGTCAGAAGCTCGCTGTGCGCCCTTAATCAATCGACCAGTCTTCTAAGTCTAGTGAAGAGTGACTTTTCTACCATGACGCGCGTCATTATTTACAGCGCTACGCTGGTAGCAGTTATTGCTGGTGAGTGCTGTGTGCGCGAGCTGGATGATGCCGCGTTGGGGCCTCTTCGTTGATGTGTGTTTGGTCCAGCTTCTGCGATGACTTTGGCATCTATCATAATTCCGAGGTGGATTAGCCGGGATATTACGACAGTAGGTACCCTTCCTTTGTGGTAGAGCCTGGTGCTGCGGGGTTGCGTGCGTGGAGGGGCATCGATATCCTCTTTAGACCATTTACCAAATAATTTGGACGTCTATCGTCGAATCGAAACCTTGCCAGACTCTGGAAGCATCTCCGATATCTGCTACAGTGATTGCTGATCTCACCTCTCCATCCTAGTCTAATGGCAGCCAAGTTCACTACACCTATGGTCTCCATCGTCGCTGCTCCTCCGTTTCCGATTCCTGCAGCCGTTTCCCCCAGTATGAGGACTGCCATGGTGAAGACAGATATTTCTGTTCTATGTGGAGATCTATCGGCTTCCTCATGTCCTTTGCCGTCCTCCTGGAAGGAATAATTCTAGTCGCGTACACTATTATTCTGCTTGGGGGGAGACAGAAGCGGGAAACGGGGTGGAAGTTATTAAGCTTCTTCTTGGTGCTGGCGGGAATGGTGCAGTGTGCTAGCATGGCCTTAGTGGTGAGCGATTCCAGTGTCCTGCTTGCTATATACGAAGGTTCAGGCGAACTCCTGGGTGATATTAGTTGACACTTTCCCCAACATCGCAGGCTTTTCTCTATGATAACGACCCTCGATTCTCTATGGATTGGCGATTGGACACGTCTTGGGTGTTATGCACCATCAGCTGGAGCATCTGCCAACTAGCGGCTGCCGTATTTTGCATTTCCCGATTACTGTTACCGTCGGAGGATGGATATGAACTTATTCATAATTACCACCATACCTTGACATAGGTGACTAGGTCAGGCGACCAATATGTCATAAGAGTTACAGCGGCGATAAAACTTTTTTAGAGCGAAAGACCTTGGTATAATTCCTTCAGGCAAAATCTAGGTAATAATTTTGGTTTTGCGTGATAGCGTTGGCGGTTTTGTTTGCGGCGGCATTAGCAATCAACTTTTATTAAGAGTCTCCAGGCCCTAATGTGCTCAGATGGAAATAGAACATCACATATTGTTACTTAGTTCTCAAAAGTCAAGCATTATTACGCACAGCATGAGATGATGGGAGTTGACGTGTACCCAAACGAGATTTCGGCCGCTCTCCTCCACCCTCGAAAGTTGTCATGTACCCCACCAAGGCAGAACCGTCTACCCCTTCCGGAGCTGTAGGCCTCACACCGTCACAGCTGCGGTTCTGGCATGAAAACGGCTATCTGATCATTCCAGATGCTCTAGGCAATGAGACCGTAGTGTCCCTGATGGGCACGACCAAGCAGATGCTCGTTGACTTTTCTCTCGACGACCATCCCATGACTAGGTTCTCTACTGGCGAGGGAACGAATAAGGATCATGTAGGTGACGATTATTTCCTCTCCAGTGGCGATAAGATCCGCTTTTTCTTTGAAGAAGGTGAATTGTCTTACCTGCGCTATTGTTTGTTGCGATTTTTTGGGGATGAATTGCTGATACCCTCGTAGATGCTTTTGATGCACAGGGCACTCTCCTCAAACCCAAAGCCCTCGCCATCAACAAGATAGGCCATGCTCTCCACAATATTTCTCCTCCCTTTCGGCTCGCGACTCTCTCCCAGAAGAACGCAGCGATCGTACGCGATCTCTCTTTCCATGACCCGCTCGTCCTACAGAGCATGGTAATCTGCAAACAACCAGAGATTGGCGGTCGTGTGCCTCCGCACCAGGACAGTACATTCCTATTTACAGACCCACCGAGCGCAGTGGGGTTCTGGTATGCACTTGAGGATGCAACGGCGGAGAATGGATGCTTGAGTTTCCTTGCGGGAAGCCATCTGTGGAAAGGGGTAGGCAAACGATTCGTCCGGGTGCCTGAGGGGGGAACTGGGTATGAGAAACTCCCGCAGCCACGATTCCCAAAAGGGCTAGACGTACAAGAGGCTACTAGGGATAGGGAAGGGGAGGATGGGGATGAGGCGTATACACTTGGAGAGGTGAAGGCGGGGACGCTAGTATTGATACATGGGAATCTACTCCACAAGAGCGAAAGGAACACGAGCAACAAAAGCAGATTCATCTACACGTTTCATGTAATTGAGGGTCAGAGCGAATACGACGGGAGAAATTGGCTACAGCCAACCAAGGAAGGCTTCAGTCGGTTGTTTCAATCAGAGGGCTCTGAACAGAACCAGTAATGCTACAGGTCGCCTCGCAAATTAGAAACCCCACCCTAGGGGGCGGAGTTGCTCTCTTAGTGGGTAACCAAACAACTAAATAGTTAAAGCTTAGGGGTGGCTAGTCTGCAGATGCTGTACTCTCGTTGATGTTCAAATTTGATGAGCAAGATGGCGAAACCGTTGCTAAGATTAAGCGTTCTATCGTCTTATATTCCAATGGGCTCCGATCAGCATCGCATTGAATCTACATGTGTGTGCTCTCTGAATAACAAAGAGGTACTCCCATATGTGCATGAAGCCTAGAAACAAACTCCATTACCATGCAAACCTCGGGATATACTATCAGAAAATCATCAATGCATGCGAGAAATGAAAGGTTTTCACCCGCTCATCAACATATGCAACATTCCGCTAGTTTGGCACGCTTGCTGTGCCCTCTCGACCTCACGCCTGACACGATCGTGCAGTCGGCTGATGAGATCATCGATTTCTGATGACTGACCAGCCTGCGCAGAGTACAGATCAACTATCAAAACAGCAACCTCCACGGCTGTGCTGACGTATCGCGGGTCAGCTACGAATTTGGTGATCCATTTGAGGATGGGTTGAAGAGTCACTTCGTCACGCCCCTGAAGTGCTGAGCGCATAGCTGAGCGATGCCGAAGTGCGGTCAGGAGTGTCAGAATGGTAAGGGGGGGTTGTGACTGTACTTGCTCCCATTAGTCATATATTATTTACCGCAGCTGAGCGGACGTTATACGGCAAAAACGCGCAATTCAGAGACGGCACTTAGCGGGTGGGGAACCTACGCTGTCCAATACCCGATCCAAAGCGGAAGTGTATCTTCCATGCCTCAAATCTCTTTCCCATACTGTCTCCTTTTTTACCCTTTCTCTATCATTCCCCTCGATGACCACACTTGTACCCTCTCCTATGAATTCCCGCCCTCTAAGTCTTTTCTCCCAACCTCGCCCCTTCTTCTTCCTCTTTGCATTTTTCTTATCAAATTCATTGACAGTACCTTCAATTAGTGCTTTCATTTCCTTCCGCCTTTCTCTCTCACGCACTTTCTGTTGCCCGGATAGTCGTGTCCGTATAGAGAGTAGGCCCGATTGCATGCCCACGATAAGATGTTTATCCTCCTGACTAGCCCCAGCACGAACGATGCCCACCGATAGAATCGGTGACGGATACTTAGATCCCGCAACCATATTCCATCCCGTAGTCTCAAAAATTTTGACATGCCCATCTAGTCCTCCGCTAATAACCCTATTACCATCTGACGCCAAGCAGAGAGACGTCACAGTCTTTTGATGGTTTTGCAGTAGTCGTAAGGGTTTCCCAGCAACCATATCCAAGACAGATATATGGCTACCTGACGACGCTAGTGTGGTTGTACCTGATGGCAAGGGGAGGACACTTTCGACCGGAGAGGAGTGCTTAAACGTCATGACTGACCTACCCGCAGTCCTCGGATCCCAAATCCTTACCGTACCATCGTACGATCCGGATGTAAGTAGTTTTGACGAGAAGCCGGGTAGAAATGCCCCACTTCGGACGTAGTCTTCGTGTCCGGTAAGTGTCATCACTGAGCTCTGCGATGGAAGATCCCACAGTCGAACAGTTTTATCATCGCTCGCCGACATCAAAGCTGTTATATCCGTCGGTGAGAACTTAGTTGTCCATACAGGCTGTTTGTGCTCGTTCCATGTTTTAAGAATAGCTCTCGATGTGGTATCAAAGACTTGTATGAGACCGCTGTCATCCCCGGCGACCACAACCTTGCCATCACGACGGATTTCACCCGAATGGGCTATGTCGGTGAACCGGGAGAAAGTTTTTGTTACCTGGCGGGTCCGACTAGAGAAGATCTGTAAACGCGTGCCACTTGTGACAACAAACGATTCCGTCAATGCGATATTGAGGCCATTGGGTGAGGGTAGAGGGGCAGATATATGTGTAACTGCGTAGGAGGATGGCGAAGGAATGAGAAGCTGTGAACGGAATGTGCGCCAATATTGTTGCTCAGGCGTCAAGGGCGACGGCCCAGCTGGCAGCTTGACCGGCTGTAAACTGGTGACCGGTGCTGCCATTAGCAGGATTAATTTTGCGAGAAATCTCCTGTAGGGCGGATATTTTGTCTCCTGCGATGAAGCACATTAAAAGTAAAATAAAAAAAATAAAATAAAACCTGGCAAGTCAAGCGCAGGCGAAGGGCTCTTAAACGAATGTAATTGACTTAATAGTCCGGTTAAGATCTGAAGCGAGTTTGGCCGAGTGGTTTAAGGGTAAGTCAAAATTCTGCCACATAGCCAAACTTTTGACTAATCAAATTGGGACGAACAGCGACAGACTTAAGTTCTACTTTCGCTTTCTGTTATCCGAAAGGATGCGTGAGTTCGAACCTCACAGCTCGCATCAATATATTTTTTTTTTCATTTCTTTTGTTCATACATCCATCTATTACACCATCTCCATGTTATTTTCCTTTTGTGGTTCGGGGATCTCGGGGTAGCCGTTGAGAAAGAGGCAGGTTCCATAGGGAGTAGACGCACAATAGGCGATCATAGTGTTCTAGTCAAATGGATGGGCAGACTATACACTTGCCGTGTAGTAAAGGTGGACGCGAATTTGTAGCCATTAAAATGGCTTTCAATTATCTAAGACGGAAAAAGTTGATCTGCTCGATCTAAGGTGAAAAACGAAGGGCTAGAAAGAGCAAAGCACAAATAAAACAGAACAGAACAAGAGATCCCGAAGGCCTAGTGCATTTTTGTCCCGCGGCCCACATGCCATGCAATATTATTATTGAGCGGAATCCGCTCCCATTAGTGCTTGTATCGAACGAACGCAAGACCCCACGCAATGCGGTTAACAAGTAAAATAAACGGTGATAATATTCCCAACAAAAGACCCTGCTTTAAATGAAAAACGCGCGCCGACGCCTGAAAACGAGAGGTATATGGCGATGGCTAGAAAGGGACGAAGGTGCAACACTGTCGTCGTAGAGTGAGTCGAGAAAGCAAAGGACGGAAATGGTTGGATGCAAAAACACAACTTTTACTGAGAAGTGCGGAAGTCGACCTAGTGCGCAGGGCTCAGCGCGATGAGTGAATCCAGTTTAGGACAGTAGATAAGGAGGGGTCCTCTTGGATCCAACGTCCAGCGTGGTAGTCCGCAGTCAACAAATCCGAATGGACTTTTTGGTCGGAGATCGCAGCAAGCTCCTTAAAGGTTATGGTCAGCAGTCAGCCCGAAAACAGCCGTTCTATCTAGAGGCTTACCGCCCTTAGTCCTTCGCTCGTTGCTTGCAATGACGGGAGGTATCCTGCCTGCGGTTTTTGCCCCTGCAAGATGACTGCCCGTGAGTTGGCCCACCGCGTCGCTGCCATGGCACGGAGGTAGATTTTCTGTGCTTGAAAGCGACGTGCGCTCGCATCAAGCATGATACTGCAGAAGGGTAGATCAGCCACGACGGTTGTCCCCCGAGACAGAGTTCAAGACTCACGAAACCACCTACCGTTGCAATTGCACCTTCTCTCGCTCTCCATTCGCACCGGGGGTCGCAGAGTCACCGGCGTTAAAATTAGAAGAAAGGACAGCCTGGCCATCTGAGACGCATTGTCGAAGGACTACATAACCTTCTTCATAGTAGTCTTCTGGACGAGTTGGATTGGCTTTGGTTTGCGAAATATAGTACTGGAGCGTACGGAAATCGTTCATGATTTCGGCAATCCGGACGGCGCGAAAGTCATTCACTGATGAGTTGTCGCCCCCTATCAGCAAGGCCGACCATACTTCTTCTAACCAAAACAAAGCGGAAAAGACTTACTTCCGTCAGCCATGTTGTTTCGGACGAGGGTGCGGTTTGTGGGATTCTCGTCAATAATACTTCGATGATGGATATTTGCTTCAAAAGAAATTTCGAGTGTCGCTCGGGGGGGTTTAAATCCTAAAAACCTATTGCCTCGGAGCCCTATCTCACTCTGGTCGATCTTCATGTTTACCGAAGGGTGGCTGGCTGGATATAAACAATTGGGCACTCGACGCTCGCAACATTTTTCTTGTAACCTGGGAAACTCAATGAAATTGAAGCGCAAAATGGTGTTGAAGATACAAGCTCAAATGTGTCTCTTCTCAAGCTGTAAATCAGACGCATTGGTAGAGAAAGAGGCTCATAGTCAGGTGGTGGTTTTGCGCCTTCAGCTCGCCACCCAATCTAGCGCGACCATAAAACCCTTGCGATCTCGACCTCGGTCCACCAAGTAGCTGAATTGTCGAAACAATCCCAGTCAAAGCGGAAGCAACCTTTAATCAAGTCCAATCATGTTTGAATTGTTCCTGCCTCTGGACACTGGCGGGCACTGGACAGCAGTTAGTGAGAAACGAGTCAGAAGCGAGAAACTTGTTGGCTGCAGATGACTACACAAGCCACCATAGGGCTGTGTACTCCGAAATAAATCCATGTGCGCCAACGCTGGGAGTTCAATAGCTATTAATGTTGGTTTTGCGCTCACATCTATTGTCACAAACGGGGACAAGTACGCAAAGCCCCGCCCGCCTTGGCGTTTCTTTGGGTCGTTTCATGCATTGCCGCACGACGATGGTCTCCAAGTCCCTAGTCCTTTTCACTGATGGCTTGCAATCTCTCCTCAATCTCATCTTCGGTGAGCGATCTGAACCCTTGTTCCGTTCCCTCTTTGCCATCAGCGCGCGGTCCCCCTACGATCCCAACCTCCAATTCGCCCTTCTTGAAGTCTACGCTCAACACTGTACTCAGTGTCGATATTCCCAGTTCCACAACTTCCTTCCACCCACCGTCGGCGCAATCCTTGTTTTTGAGCTTCTTCTCCAGATGGTTGAGGGCCTCCTGCTGCTTAGGTCCGGATGCAGTTGCCTTGTAGCCAACGTAATATCCCGCTGGATCACACTTGTACAGCTGCGGGCCGAATTCGGAATCAAGAGATATCAACGTTGTTGCCACACCCAGAGGCCGCATATACGCCTGTCATCCGTTAACGGAACGGTCACTTCTGGGAATGACGAACCCACTTACCCTCTGTGTATAGACTTGGTTTATATTGGCCAGCCGTTTCGCGAGTACGTCGCAAGGCATCTCGTATCCAAATTTGTATCTAAATTCAGCAGCTTCTCCTCGCGCTCTGGTGACAGACGCTCTCGCATCGGCAATGGATCCGGTCATGACACATCCGACAGACGGAGACAGTCTAAAAACATAGGAGACGGATGAGGGGTCGATAAGTTTGTCCTTTGATCCTTAGTGCTATTTATTGCTAAGGGAAATTGAATAAGCACATACAGGGACTTTCTTCTGTGACAGAACCACAGCGCAGTCCTTGCCCCTTACACCGACGGAGGTGATGTTCGCGGCGGTGATAGCCTTAAAGGCATATTCTGAGCGTAAGAGACATAGTTAGTACAGAAAACTCTTAAACATTTTCGGAGGCAGCTTGGCCTAGAGAATGCCACTCACCGACTTGATATAATCGGCCTTGGTCTGAAAAAATAGTGATATGTCTATCAAAACCTGCGCTGCCTGTTATATTACGGAGTTAACAATGAGGATAAGCTGTGATAGTGCCGTCACCCACCCGACATCTTTGCGAGAATTTAGGTCCACTCAAAGGCGAAGCTGAATTGATGGATTAGAAACCGGGTCGTAGGGAAGGTTAGCTGGCGACAACAGTTTGTTACAGGAGAAGCTCCGGATACGCGTGTGAGATTCGTGCCTTGGGCGCCAAGATCCCTTAGTCATCATCCACAAAACATAGGCTTTTATTGAAACAATTTTCTTAGAGCAACAAGCATTAATTTTTTCGCTCAATCCACTACGCAGGCAGCTGTCCCGTGTGCAACATTGGGCGGTACGCTTAATGTACCCCCAATTGACGATCGTTGGCCATGGCGCACAGCACGTCCCTGCATGGAGAAGAATAGGACTGAAGCTCAAGTTCTCGGAGAACGAAGTCCCCGGGTGTGTCAATGGCACAACTCAAATTGGACGGGATGACAAGAAGGCAAAGCGAACAGCGCGCGAAGCAGCTGTCGGCGATCTTCACTCAGCTTCACCGTCAAAAAAATCCAGACTGTCAGCCTTGCAGCCAATGGCAACTGATCCACTGGTGAAGTTGTCTCGGGCTCCGAGCAGCACCTCCACTCATCCCCCTTCTTCGACGCCCCACCTTAGAAAGCAGAAGTCCGTCACATTCACTCCGGAAACAAAAGCTGAAGATGGTGACAGCGTCAAGCAACTCTTCAATGCTTGGGTTTCCGAGCAGAACGCTGAGGACCCCGGATTTCAAGCGGGGGAAATTGTGAAAGCCTTCAGGTTCGGAGTGATTCACGGTGAGCCAGATATAGGGGATAATAAGAGACCACAGGAAACCCAAGGACAAAGAAGAGGAAAGGATGGGCGGACAGCACACCGGCCCCCGCGACTGGCTTCGAGCATGAATGGCGTACACACGCATTCAGCGATCGTCTACCTCCTGGATCACCACCACTCTAGAGATAATTGGAAGTTCAACAAAGCAAAACAAAGCTACCTGCTCAAGCACTTGTTCGACTTTGACAAGATACCGGCCGATTACAATGAAGCTTTAAGAGACTATATTGGGGGTTTGCAGGGTCAAGGTGCTAGGATTCGGGTTAGGGAGGCCGCAGAGAAGATCAAAGTTGAAGAGACTGGTGAGAGCGCCCAGGTGGAAGGCTCTATAGTGGATGTAGGCGGGAAGGTCCTGCGGGCCGCTTGGCTTCTGTCGGCGCTTGGGGACGTTGGCGGAGATATCGCCCCCGCAGCTGGAGCCAACGGCATAGTTGCGGGCATAGACAGCCGGAAGGGACTAAAGTTGGATAACGAGTTGGCGGAGAGCCGAGGGCGGAAACGCAAGAAGAGGACATTTTCTGGGGATAGCAAGGAGAGCAGCGACTCCAGCTCATCAAGCTCAAGCAGTACAGAATTTTCAGAATCAGATTCTTCTGAAGGCTCATCTGACGAATCGGATTCGTCTTCCAGCTTTAATAGTTCCAACTCGTCCAGCAGCGGTAGCGGCGGTAGCGGCGGCAGTGCCCACTCGAATTCTGAAGTCGGCGGCAGCGATGATGGCAGGAACTCCGACAGTAGCAGTAATGGTCATTAATGCGAGCGAACCCATTCTCACTATATGAGCTGGTGCTAATCAAGCATCATCGGGAGATCGAAACGCCTCCCACATCAAACCAAATTCACAATTAGAGTTAAAACTCCAAGCTCAAGTAAAATGTGACATTAATTGGGAATCACTCTAGAATAGGCTACCTAGGGATCAAAAGCGAATTTGAGGGCTAGCCCTGATGATCCCTTGTCAGATCGCGGCCGTAATCGGCTTGAATCATATCGCTTTTACACACCTGTTCCGTATCTAGGTTCTCGTGAAGTATCACATTAGTATTTCGTTGCCGGGTTGAGAATCTCCCGAGCTATTTGGATGGAGATCCGACCTGCCTGCCGGTAGTGAGCTTGTCATTGGTCTTACGGCACCTACAAACTTCCAAAGGAGCTGTGGTAATCTTGATCTCTACTTGAAATCCAGTAGACATAGTTCGCGGACGAATCTCGGGTGAGGGTGTATGGTGTCAAAGGCTCATGATGTTTAAGCCCAGGTAATGAATAATTGGCATTTAATATCTATATTGAGAAATTCAAAGTCGACATATAGAGCGAGGATCATGCCGTTTAGTCATTTAGACAGAGCAGCCTAAATGCTATTACACAAGGGCTAGTGGAATTATGCTTATTTTAAAGGGAGCAGCCGAAGCTGCTCATGGAATAGAGAGCCTATACACGCTCGCTGATCCATATAGCAGTTCTACAGCCTCCTCTTATGGCACTCGTAAGAACCCCATGACCATCAGCTTTCTTCGCGTCGTTTTCTACCGCATGATCAAGACTAGAGTTGCCATCAGTAACCATCCAGCCAGCACCCTCTCAAAGTACTCACTGTTCTAGCTCCTCGTCTCTAATCCTTCTCACTGTGTCCACCAGGTGTCTTATTTCTTCGCTCACTTCTTCGCCCCTTGCTTCCATCTCCCCGATCATCTTCAGCAACAAGCGCACTTGCCCATTGTAATGGTCTCCAATCTCTGTTTCTACCGCCTCTGTACACGCCATTGCTGCTTCTCGGCCCATCATTCCCGTGCTCCACCCAAGCACCGTTGCGGCAAGCCGCCAGACAGGATATAGAGCCGTTGGCCGAACACGGTGCCGTGCTAGGAGGCTATTGAACGTAGAAAAATGACCAGCCTCTTGGTCATACATGTGCTTCATTAGAGGGCGAAGGTGTGGGTGGGCGCGCGAAAGCAGAGGCATTTGAGCCTTGTAGATGAGAGTCGCGGCGAGTTCACCGGCTTGGTTGACTCGAAGCTGAAGGCTCCATCAGATGGCGATCCATTACATTACAGACAAACGTACTGCGCTATCGAGGAAATCTCGGTCCTCTCTTCTCAAAGGCACTTTAGGAGAATTAGCCACTGTCTCTAACCGTGATTCAGCTGCAGTTGAGACCCAGCGACATTTACGCTGGGACCATACGATGCTTGGGGCAGGAAATCTCCGGATCACAGCACTCAAGGCCATTCTTCGCGGTACTGTGGCACCCATCGCCGAAGCGTGAAACAGGGAAAGTGGGAAGCTACAGAGAATGACTAGGGCAGGTCGCTGAGGATTAGAAACTGAATCGGCAACTGCTATGCTCCATCTCCGATAATGTCAAGACCGGGGACATCCGAGACAAATTGTTTCGCTTAAGTTTGCCAGCCCCTCGGCAACAGCTAAACTCCAAATAGCCAACCACAATTATGATGGCTGGGCATTATTTTGAGCCGCAAGCCGCCGCATTTCAGATCCTCGCTCAACTCTCCTTCACCCGTCCACGCTCTCACCATCTGACGCTGCTCCCTCATATAACGCTCCCCGTGGTCAACTCAGCCTCATTGCCTAATCCTCAGCACGTTTTGTGTTTTTCATCCATCAGCTTTTCTGTCTACTTCACTTAACTTTCTTGAGCGATTTGTCTTTCAACCCACAAGACCGTCCCAATCTTCGCTTCGATTCACAAAATATTCCTTCAGTGGAACTAAGTGAATAACATTCACCCAAGATGGCCGATATCGATGCCGACATTCTCGCTCTTGCCGGTGACGAATCCACTGGAGAAGAGACCGCTAACGAGAATGCTACTGTCACCAAACCAGAATCCCCTCCAGCTACGAAACCAGCAAGTCCAGCCAGCAAACGCAAGAGGTCTACATCTCCAATGCCTAGCATTGAGAGGGTGAATAATGTGCATGAGTCTGATGGAGTTATCCAGACCGACGCCAAAAAGAGAAAGAAAGACGATAGTCCAGAAGATGGAGAAGCGTAAGTGTTACCAACTAGCTCAGTGCTATCTTTAAGCGCTCTATAGTATATAAGATTGAAGGTATCTAACCTCATGAGCTCGCAGATCCTCAAGCTCCGCACCTCCTTCGCCTCACTCTTCACTCCATTCTGCGCCAATGTCAGAATCTGATTCAGACTCATCCCCCGAGGATATCGATGAAGATGCCCCTCTATTTCCTATCGAGAACAAGTACAAATCTGAAGTCGACAAAATGGAGATTCTAACACTTCCTGAAATCAAGCGCGAACAGATACTCGCAGAGCGTGCTTCGCAGCTAGAACAAGAGCAGCAAAATCGCTATCTGCGACAGCTGCTGAAGGACAGAGCTAGAGAGGAAGGCAAAGCGCTCGAACGAAAAAAGAGAAAGGCCCCCACCACTGACCCGGAAGATGAAAATCGTAGGAAGAGTTCTAGACAGAAGACTACCTTGGGGGGAAGAAAGGAGGGTGAGACATCGGGAGCACTACAAGAATATAAACGCCAAAGAGAGCAGCGAGGAGTACATAATGAACAGAGGAAGCGTGATGAAGATCCTAAGGGAAAACCTAAAAAGAAAGGCAAACGTCCTGATGACGACGGCTACTCCGATCGTGATGCTGAAGGGGATAGCGAAGTTGAGTGGGCAGGCGACAAGGAGACCGCCCCAACCATAGAGGTATCGCGGTCCGATGCACGGGGCGACCCGCAGCCAAACCTTCATGATTTCGAAAGGTGCAAGGTCGGGAGTGGGAACTTTGCAGAAGTGTGCTTTTACCCTGGTTTTGAAGATGCAATTGTAAACTGCTTCGCAAGGGTTTGCATTGGCGAGGATAAGCAAACACGACAGAACGTCTACAGGTTGGCCCATATCAAAGGTTAGCGAAGCTACTTTGAGTTTGATAATGAGGGCTAGCTGACACCCACGAAGGCTTCAGCAAAGGCAGGCCATACGCAATGGTTGGTGCGAACAACAGTAATTTTGTTACTGACCAATATGCTGTATGCGCACATGGGAAGGCCCAGAAGGAGTGGCCATTTATTGCCTGTTCCAATGGGAGAATCACCGATGTAGGTTTTCCTTCTCCAAAGTATCCTATTGGTGTCTCGTCCTAAGTGTCTTAGGCGGAGCTTGAGCGGTACAGAAAGGTTCTGGAATTCGAGTCTGGCACTATGCCCACGAAGGCCTTCCTGATTCGCAAAACGAAGGATATTGATGGGCTTATTCATCGCTCGTGGACCGAAGCTGAGATTGCTGAAAAGCTCAAGCGTTCAGGCGCTATCCAGCAGCGGCTTCTCCCCATAGAACGCAACATGATCAAGAGCCGCCGCGAAGAAGCCGTTCAGCGCGGAGAGGAAGCCGAGGTTGCAAAATGCGACGCTGAGCTCGCTGCACTCGAAGGACCGAAACTCGCATTCGGCACCTCACTCACACACTCTCCGGTCAAACCCAAGGAAAAAGGCCAGCAAGACCGCCTCGCAGAAATCAATCGTAGAAATCGAAAGGCAAATGCCGAATCCGTGAGGAAGGCCCAGATTCGGGAGAGGCGCGAAGATATGAAAGCCCAGGCGGCTGTTGCGAGAGGAGAAGCGCTACCTGATTCATTTAAGCGGGTCAAAACCAGAGCCAAGGTCCACTATGATGCCAACGCTGACGCCCTTGCACCATTCAAGAAAGATGACTTGTTCGGGGATGGAATGAGCGATAATAGCAGGGCTGCGACGCCCGCCCATGCTACTGGAACCCCAACCGCGGGTACACCGCAGAGGAGTGGAACACCAGTGGCACCCCTCCCGAACCGGAGGACCACTACTAGTGGGCTTCCTACGATCTCGCGTCCTCTCACTGATGACGACTATCTTGCGGCAATGGATTTTGGGATAGACATCGAGTTGTAATTCCTCGGGTGATGATGGAATGGAGGTTGAAAGATGGATGTCCATGCTTATCTTTGGATATTTTAACAGCATGCAGTAGGCCTATACTCATGGCTACTTTCCTACCTCTTTGGCACGGCACACCTTTGTGAGTCATTCGTGCATCCTAGTACAGCAGCCCCTCCATTTTCGTTTTATTTTCCTTACGGTTGTTCAGCCGAAAATTCCATTTTCTTTCTACATGATACTTGTTTCACTCTTTGGTAAATATGAAAAGATTAGATCCACAGCACTGAGATCGCTCTCGTATTTGGAAGGCCTCCGTGTAGCATTCCTTTATAGCCCTCTGCAGAAGGCAGCGGTTATCACCCTAATCAGCTAGAGAAGGCGAAGCTGGCGCGATGATCCAATGATTATATGCCTCTATTCTTTTTTGCAGAACACAAAAAGGTTACAGGAATCTCTGGTGATGTGCCACTCTGTCTGTGGTTTATTTCCTTCGCTGATGCGGCGTATGATGGATTCTCGATTTGCCGGCAACGTTGTTTCTTCATAGGGTTGCTCAACACAGCTATACAGCAGCCTATCTTATGCGTCTATGAGGCGTACTCAGGTCACGAAGGCCGCATGATTTTCTATAGATGAAGTAAAATGCAAACGCTTCGCATCCCATTATACCAAAAGCACTATCTTTTGCCTATTTTACCTCTTCACCCTCCCATTCACAGGCTTCTCTAACAAACCCCAATGCAAATCGTTCTATTTGTGCAAAGCACTCCTCAAAGCCCTCATCCCCGCCGTAATACGGATCTCCCACCTGCTCATCTCCACCTCTTCCTTCGCCAAACAACCGCACCTGTCCGAGTTTCCTCTCAGGCTGCTTAAGAGTTGGGTTCCTCTCAAGAGCTCTTTTCTGCATTCGCTGAAGATCTCGCAAATTGGAATTATCCATGGCGAGGATGTAGTCGAAATCAACAAAGTCATTCGCGGCGATCTGACGGGCAGTGTGCTTGTAGGACTCTATCCCTTTGGAGCGCAATGCGGACAGGGTGCGTGGATCAGGAGACGAGCCGCTGTGATAATCAGTCGTGCCTGCGGAGTCTAGCTGGGAGATCCTAGCGCTGAGAGAGGGGTGCGTCTGCACAAGAAAGTGGAAGTAGGCTTCCGCCATTGGGGAACGGCCTGATGGAGATTTAGTTTGCGACTGACAAGCTAAAAGGAAGGAGACATGTTACAATAGTTGCCTAGGCAAACAAAGAGAATTGAAACCGGCTTTGAAGTGGGCTCCGCGGACGAAGACATGATTGGGGCAGAAGGTCGTTCCAGCGAGGGAGTAATGCTATATGCTCGGTGTCAAATATTCCATTATCAGGTCGGATAAGCAGTCACGTGTTACGGCGTTTTGTGGAGCTAAACACCACGGCCAATAATACTGCACATATGGTCTTCTTTGTGCGAAGAGCTCGCGACTGGAAGGCTGAATGAGACGGGTTCCAACGATCCCCGTCGGATACCATGTCATCCGCGTTAGCGAACAGCGGCTGAGGATCTCCTCAAAGCCACTCCGTCTTCCGTGCGCAACAGGCCCATCCAGTTCCCATGGCTCGCGAGGTTAAGTTCTTAGCTAAAGACCTGGTACAGCACTCTGGTTGCCACTAGTAGTAACACGTTGTGGTAATTGGTGCGTCTCAGCTCCTCAAATGTTGATCGACGCATACACGTAGTGTTGTTGCTATTCTTGAGCGTGGCGCAGTGAAGTCAAAAGGGCGAATCAGCCAGCTACGCGATGTTGGGCTTGCGGGCCGTTGTCGTCGCTGTGAATTAGAGCTTCAGGCTTTTTACCCCGTATATTGCGCTCCGCCATGTGGCTAATGCTGGGCTCGCTCCAAGTGTCAGGCAGACTCCGTACAACATACAAGCGCGCGTCGTTTGTGGCTGAGCCAAGTACCAAGTAAATAACAATACTCTTGGGACACTAATAACTTCGCTCAACCCCTGAGGCATTCACTTCCAACTGCCGTCATCTCCTGAAACAATCCTACGAATTAACATCCCTTTCTCTGGATTCGCTCCTTACACCACACACACTCTACTCTACTGCACCCTATCCGATTCACTGTTGGGTCATTTCCACAATAGCAATTTAGACTCTTTGATCAGCAGGTCTAATCTGGGGCTACCGGGGTTCCTTTCAACATGTCGTCGTACAGTAGACTAGGTACGTACATTTCCATCATGCTTTTTGCGACCGCAACCAGATCTCCCTCTCCCCACGTTCGCCCGTCCTGTAATTTCGTCCCGTCGTGTACATCCGTCGAGTTTCATGTTCCTACCACGTTATCCTCTTAACTGGCGACAGGAGACCCTTAAACTCATATCTTCAACTTTACACATCCGTTTCTCCAGCCAAGCCATCTAACCTTCTTATTTTCCCACAGCCTTTTCTGGTCGGCCTGGCGACGAAGAACCACATTCCCCGACCATGGACCCAAGGCGTGGTCGAACGCCATCGCCTGGTCAACCACTGCAAGGATATGGACATCTAGAAATACCCACAGGTCCTGAGGACCGATTAGCGGCGCAACCCACGGTGAGTCCTACTCTCCGGTTTCACCCTATACTATATTCTTTAGCATTCAGGGAATCATAAAAATTTGGTAGCGGACCACGGTAAATGGCCATTGCTGATAGTGTTGTTGTAAACTGCAGTACTCGGTCGAAAACGTCTCCCACTCTTACAATCATAATGACCAGTACGAGGCAGCACCACCTTCACAACGGTATGGTTATGAGGAGCATAACTACCCTGTCTCCCCTGAAGATGACCACGATCCTTATTACAATCCAACATATGGACATCCCCTAACAGAATATAATACCAATCAATCTCGATACTATGATGACGATCAGCAGCCTATCCTCCAGCGTCCGAACCGAGCAGGCTCTGGTCAGCAGGACGGTCCTGGCGAATCTATCGAACCAAAGCCGACTCCAAGCCCAAAGCCCATACATCGATGGAAGACTGTCAAAGAAGTGCAGTTGTTTCAAGGCAATCTTGTACTGGACTGTCCCATTCCCCCCAGGCTCCTCAGCATGGTAGATCATGCACCGCCACCGGAACGAGATGAGTTCACCCATATGCGCTATTCAGCTGCCACCTGCGATCCTGAACACTTCCGCTCGGAAGGGTTCACACTACGCCAGAGGCTGTTTGCCAAACCTAGACATACTGAACTCTTTATCGTGGTGACCATGTACAATGAAGATGATGTGCTCTTCGCCCGAACAATGAGTGGCGTTTTCAAGAACATCGAGTACATGTGCGGGAGAAATAGCAGCACAACTTGGGGCAAGGAGGCTTGGAAGAAGATTGTAGTCTGTGTAGTCAGCGATGGCCGTGCCAAGATTAACCCGAGAACCAGAGCTGTATTAGCAGGGATGGGCGTTTATCAAGATGGAATCGCCAAGCAGCAGGTTAACGGCAAAGACGTTACTGCCCATCTTTATGAGGTATATCCCTTCGATACATAACCTTGCAAGTGCAAACTGACAGAGATCGATAGTACACTACCCAGGTAGGCATCGAAGTGAAGAAGGACGTGGTCAAGTTGAATCCAAAAGGAGGCTGTCCAGTGCAGATGCTATTCTGCCTGAAGGAAAAGAATCAGAAGAAAATCAACTCACATCGCTGGTTCTTCCAGGCGTTCGGCAGTGTCCTTGATCCCAACATTTGTGTCCTCATTGACGCGGGGACCAAACCAGGAAGAGACTCGATCTACCACCTTTGGAAAGCATTTGACCTTGAGCCCATGTGTGGAGGAGCCTGTGGAGAGATCAAAGCCATGCTGGGCCCAGGGGGCAAAAATCTCTTCAACCCTCTCGTTGCGACGCAAAACTTCGAGTACAAGATGAGCAACATTCTCGACAAGCCCCTCGAGTCGGCGTTTGGGTTCATCACGGTATTGCCTGGTGCCTTTTCTGCATACAGGTATATTGCTCTTCAGAACGACGCTAAGGGAGAGGGACCGCTGGAAAAGTACTTTGCTGGCGAGAAGATGCATGGAGCTAACGCTGGCATCTTTACTGCCAACATGTACCTCGCGGAAGACCGTATCCTTTGTTTTGAACTCGTCGCCAAGCGTCGGTGTCATTGGATTCTGCAATACGTCAAATCGTCTACCGGTGAAACGGATGTTCCCGATACCATGGCCGAACTCATATTGCAACGACGAAGGTGGTTGAATGGGAGTTTCTTCGCTGCTGTATATGCGCTAGCACATTTCTACCAGATATACAGGAGCGATCATAGCTTCATACGCAAGATAATGTTTCTCATCGAGTTTGTCTATCAGGCCTTCAATATGCTCTTCGCTTGGTTCGCTATTGTAGGTTCCCATCCCTTCAACGCCCAGGAGAGTAACTTACATCTGCTAGGGCAACTTCTTCCTTGTTTTCCGAATCCTGACGACCTCTCTTGGTCAAGAGGAACTCCTCAAAAACGTTGGCGGCATCCTAGGAGTAGTATTTGAATGGCTATACCTTGCAACTCTTCTCACGTGCTTCGTCTTAGCGTTGGGTAATCGACCCCAGGGATCGAACAAATTCTATATGTCGATGGTGTATTTTTGGGTTGTCATCATGATGTAAGTAGTCCTGACGTTTGAACCCTGGTGGAAACCTGAATGGCGTTACCCAGGGCCTGTACTAATAATTTCGAACAGGTACCTAACCTTCGCGGCTGTCTATATCACGGTGAGATCCATACAGATAGAGACAGCAGATCACCAATTCAACATATCGGATTTGGTCAAGAACCAGCTTTTCTTCTCGCTGATTGTATCATTGGCATCGACCTATCTACTCTGGTTTTTTGCGTCCTTCCTGTTCTTCGACCCTTGGCATATGTTCACTAGCGTAAGTGCTTCTCACATAGCCCATAGCCCAGCCCCCTCTGGTCTTGCCATCCAGCTGACCTATCTGCAGTTCATCCAATACCTACTTCTCACGCCAACCTACATAAACATTCTGAACGTCTACGCATTTTGTAACACACACGACATCACTTGGGGAACCAAGGGGGACGATAAGGCCGAAAAGTTACCAAGTGCTGTGATCAAAGCGGATGGCAAGATCGCTGTTAATATCCCCACCGATGATGGTGACCTCAATGCGCAATACGAAGCGGAATTGGATCGTTTCAAAAACAAAGCTGTTGAGGAGAAGAAGGTACCTAGTGCGAGCGAGAAACAGGAGGATTATTACAAGGGTTTCCGAAGCGCGGTTGTGCTGTTCTGGATGCTTTGCAATTTCTCCCTATGTGCTGTCGTCCTGGGTACGGCAGGCATAGAGAGGCTTAACCTCAAGTCTAATTCAGACGCACAGAGAAAAACGAGGATTTACATGGAAGTCGTGTTGTGGAGTGTTGCTGGTCTATCCTCGTTCAAGTTTGCTGGTGCCCTTTGGTTCTTGATTGTAAGAATAGTAAGTCATGTCCCGGATTCCCCAAATATGCCCTGCGCAAATTCTGGTGAGATGTGATGGCTGACAAAGCTCCTCCAGTTCCGGGGCGTATAAACCGCCAGTTTTTCTCGGGAATTTTTTTTTCTTACCATGGAGATCGCGTATTATTCCTACCCGTTGCAGGGCGGTTTCTTATGTCATTTCTACAAAAACCGACAAAT
Organism: Glutinoglossum americanum; assembly: GCA_020080175.1. Lineage (NCBI taxonomy): Eukaryota > Fungi > Ascomycota > Geoglossomycetes > Geoglossales > Geoglossaceae > Glutinoglossum > Glutinoglossum americanum. Next base: position 34,282 of record JAGHQL010000056.1, on the reverse strand, counting down.
ACATGGAGCTATAATCACTCCTCGTCATCGCTCTCTCGGCCTTTTGTTGTCTACGCCGAGGTCTTGGGGCGATGACATGGGCAATAACAGCCCAAATCCACTGCGATGTTCGCGTGACATATTCATTGTTCAAATAGCGTTAGGATATCCTAGTTTTTATTTCCTTTACGGCAAATACCGCTACTACCACCACCATCTAGACACAGGAGGGTTCCACGGCTCTTTGGGCTCGACTTGTAACAGAACAGATTGGGGACAAGTTCTTCGATCAGGGGTAACTAGATCATGTGGGGTGGGCTGCAAGAGAATATACATAGCCTCCGAAAACGAAAAAGAGAGAGTCGAACAAATCAATAGCCTGCTAGCCATGCTATGAGACAAGACCATAAGCATCCACTCCTGAAGCGATACAAAGCCTCATGCAGGAGTGTACACATCGAATCTTCGAGGTGTCAAGCTGCTAGTTTATTGCCGTGTAGCCGTCTACGGGTCATTGCATTGCGCTTTGAAATAGAGTTCTTTCACAGGGAATCCTCACCAACCATTCGTTCCAACAACCTACTTTGTGGGTCCCGACTCAGAAACAGGCACTTGTTCCGACGTAGTACAGTCACTACTCACTACACGAACTATGGAGTACTTCGCATACTTCTAGACATTAATAAGCCACTCGACGCCACAGCCGCGGGCCGATACATATTTGGTATCACTGACCCGGGCGTTCATCCAATAGTTTGGGGGAAATCGTCAGGATGGGCCTCGGTTGGCTTGTTCCGACAAGTGCGGAGCAACTAATCGATGGATTTCTCAACTTCCCTTTTGGTTTTCTTTCGGCTCTCTTTTGGCACTCCTCTAGCTCTCTTCATTACTCGCGCACATGAATTCATTTGATGCAAGAGAACGGGAAAGCGGCATGGTACGGTTACGAGATCGAAATGGTCTTTCGCTTTCGATGACGTTTTTGACTGGTCGTATTGCTATTAGTCCTTGGGACACCGAGGTGGCACTCGAGTGATTAGTTATGCGTAGACAGAGTATGGCTATGGGATATAAGAGCGGGTGGCCTAAGGAGAGGACGTGAGAAAAGAGAAAGAAAGAGTGCGTAACTTATATCGATTGATCGTGCTGTCGATGCCGTTGGGAACTAATATGGAGAAGGAACTTGAAGCCAACATCGCGGTTCCCCTTCCCGTTCATCAGCAGCGACCTCAAAATGCCGCATCTACAGATTCCCAGCTTTCCGCCGACATCGAAAAGATCCTCCCATCGAGCGATTCCTCTTCCTCATCCTCTATCACCACCCCCTCACCACTCGACTGGCACACCACGCCTTTAAACCCCTACAACTGGCCTCTCTCAAAACGCATTCACCACATCCTCGTCCCTGCCCTCTATGGCTTTACCATCTCCTTCTCCTCCTCCGTCTACACCCCCGGTATCCCATCCCTCCAACACGAGTTCCACATCTCTACCACTGTCGCGCTCCTAGGCCTCTCCCTATTCACGCTCGGCCTCGCGTTCGGTCCCATAATTGCGGCGCCACTGAGCGAGACTTACGGTAGAAAGGTCGTTTACTTAGTGTCGATGCCGGTGTTTGTGGTGTTTGTGATTTGCGGAGGGACGTCGAGGGAATGGGGTGGAGTGCTGGCGTTTAGGGTGTTGGCAGGGGTCTTTGGGAGTCCGGTGCTGGCCGTGGGAGCGGGCACGATTGCGGATTTATGGGCTGTGCAGGATAGGGGGGTTGCTACGAGTTTGTTTCTGTTGGCGCCATTCGCTGGGCCATCATTGGGTAGGTGGCCATCTCAAGCTCCCTTAAACATCAAGCTTCTATCACCGATTTGCTGTCAAGCACGTCAAGCTAACCAACATATACCCCCAGGCCCCGTAATTGGCGGCTTCGCTGCGCAGAGAGGCTGGCGCTGGACGCATTGGACCATTCTCTTCTTCGCCGGCTTCTCCTACCTCCTAGCCCTTATGTCCTCCGAAACCTACAAAAAAATTATTCTCCGACGCCACGCCCAACGCATTGGCCAGCCACTACCCTCTAAGGGCAACAAACCTTCCCCTCTCGCCCGTGCCAATAAGTTCCTCACCGCGACGCTATCCAGACCCCTCCACATGCTGGTCACCGAACCCATCGTTTTCTTCTTCAGCCTTTACGTCTCCTTCGCATTTGGCGTGCTCTTTGCGTTCTTCGCAGCATTTCCGCTCGTGTTCCAGCGCGTGTACGGGTTTGACGGCGCGCAGGTCGGGTTGACTTTCCTCGCGATCGGCACCGGATGTATGCTTGCCGTCGTGACGGTGGTGATAGCGGACTTGAAGATTTATCAAAAGTTGGTGAGGAAGGATATGGAAATTGGCGGGGATGGTATCATCAGGCCGGAATACCGGTTGTACCCTGCTATGGTTGGGAGTGCGGGGTTGCCGATCTCCTTATTTTGGTTCGCATGGACAGCAAGATCAGACATTCACTGGGCCAGCCCAGTCGCGGCAGCTATCCCATTTGCGTGGGGCAACCTCTGTATCTTTGTAGGTTCCCTCGCCTATACCCCCCTGAAACCAATGCATAGGAGCTTACAAGACCCCTTCCACAGACTTCAGCGGCAATGTACATGATCGACACCTATTCCGCCCCCACTGCCGCTTCTGCCCTCGCAGCGAATGGCATGGCTCGCTATGTCTTTGGCGCCGCCTTTCCCCTCTTCACCATTCCTAGTAAGTCCCCGTAATAACTCGAGAGGGAACCCGACGTCTAACTTTTCACAGTGTATAACCACCTGGGCACCGCATGGGCGACAAGCCTTCTAGGTTTCCTGTCCCTTGTTCTACTACCCGTGCCGTGGGTATTGTGGGCATGGGGCCCGCGGATTAGGCAGAAGAGTGGATACGAGACCATTAACATATGAAAATTGAGGGTTTGATCTTCCGGGAGTTTTCATTCATATATACGAGCATAGCAGCATTGGTACCGGCGTTTTTTTTTTCCCCACGAATACTTATGACAAAACAAAATACAGAGGGGGGCGAACTTTAATGTGTTAATGTCTATATACTATACCTAGTGTTTGGAAATGGTAAATAAAGAGCTAAGATTTAAAAAATTACTTGAATGCCTATGAAAACTTTGTCTCTTTTTTAATTTACTCGGGGCACCAAAAGAAAAAAAAATTTTTTATTTCCACCAGCGCACCGCGGTTTCGCTCTTTTATCGAATGTCAGGCTCTCCCCATCGGGCCTACTCACGGGATGTTGGGTATAGCGGGTTTAAGAACATTTCCTATACGAAAAAAAAAAAAAGGCTGCGGACATTCTTATTTTCGTATCTGGATTCCTTCTAACCGGGACGTTCCCTAGGCCCCCAATAATTATTTGAGTGGGGGGATCCCACCCCACGCCCACAACACCCCAGCGGCCCCCCACCCCCCCTCCCCCGTTTCCATCCTTATAGTCAAGTGTTAAGCATGTATGCATGTATAACCCAGGTTTTGTGTGTGGGGGGGAAATCTCTGTCTATTGGTGGGGTGTGTCTAAGGTTACAAGTGTGGAAAAAAAAAAAAGAGGGAGAACATATGAGAGGGAAGGTAAGGGGAGGAGGGGAAAAAGGGGGGGAGGGGGATCTAGATGTGATTCCTCATTTCGTGGCCGACGAGGGTGTTTGCGCCCTTTCCGCGAAAATACTCCTCACGACCTCCATCCACTCCGTGGCGCTCCACCTCTCCCCCCTCTCCTTCCTCGTCGCCCCGCTCACGACTCTATCCACCACGCCCCCCCTCCCAACCCTCAGCCCGCCCTCCGTATTCCTCGCGAAATCCAGCGGCCTCCCTTCTTTCGCCCAATGCAGCGCCTGCATCTGGTTCGCGGCGGCCGCGTAGACGTCGGCGCCTAGGACCGGGGACAGGAGCGCCACGCCCAGGGAGTAGGTGTCTGAGGCGAAGGTCGTGATGCCTGGTTTGCGGTGGTCGAGGAGTTCGGGGGGGGCGAAGCGGTCGGTTAGGGCGGAGGGTTCGGTGGGGGGGATGGAGGGGTGGGCGAGTCGGCCGGAGGAGAAGTCGCAGAAGACCGGGGTGTAGAGGTCCTGCGAGGCGTCTCCTCCTGGGAGGGGGGTGTTTTCGTTGGGGGTGTTGCCGGTTCCGCTGGTGGTGGCGCGCGGCCGCATGAGGATATTCATGGGTTTGATGTCTCCATGCACGACACCCCTTTTGTGTAAGAACTCTAACCCTGCGACGAGATCTCGCACGATGTATAGCCAGGTCTGCATCCCCACCACGGGATCACGCATCGTCTTGTGGGAGAAGTTTTTCTTGGCCTCTGCCCCTCTGGCTCCGCTGTAACCTGCGAGCGTCAGGGGGACAGACTCTAGCACGAGCGATTTGGTGGGTTCGTGATACCCAAGGAATGAAACAATGTGTCGGAAGATTTCCCCTTGACCCTGGGTAGATGGTGCCTTGGGCTGCAGGTATGTGAGGATGAGCGCTTCGTGTTCAAGGATCGGCGACGATCCTGGCCAAATCGGGGCCTTCACGGCTACTATCATCTTTGTGCCACCACTAACACCATGGGTTCGGTTGTTGGGAATATGTTCGGCACGGTAAACGATACTCCATGCCCCTCGTCCATATTCTTCGTAGTGGTCCTCGTCCCCCACAATCAGGTTGAATGTGCCATCGTAATCCCGAGGGCTCTTGGGCATTGCTACTGGAGGAGCCTTTCCGGTTAGAGCACTTTCTGTTGGTGATTGGCTCTTCTCGGTTGGGCTTTCCTATTCTGGAAATCAGCGTTCGGTGGCCCCACGGTTTGGATCTTCCATAGGCTTGATTGTAATGGCAATATATTATTACCTTCTCGTTTCCCGTATTCGCAGTATTGTTATAACCACCAACCGACAGCTCATCTGCTAGCCTGTCTGCGAATTCTTCCCAAGAATCACCGTCTATCTTTCCGCGTCGACCGGAAATGGTAGGAGCATTTGAGTATCTGCGACTCTCAGGCGTTACGGGCGGACTCTGGACCTCTCGGCCAGCTCGATACAGTGGAGGCTTCCACGGCGATGATAGAGTAGGAGACTGAGGAGGCGTTGGCACAACATCTATAGGGAACCGGATCTCTGCCTTCACAGAGGAGCGCGGCGGCTTTAACGTGCTGGATAGCGGCATCTCTGTGAATGGCTGCTCGGGGGTTCTGAGCCCAGTCATGGTCCTTTGGATATTCTTCCCTTCACCTGAGTATGACCGTCCCATTGCTTCACCACTAGACGGGGTGGTAGGGTGAGGCATGGTGGGTATGACCTCTCCTTGTAGTTCTTTTAGCTGTTCGGGGTATCCGATATAGGGTAAGGTGTTATGTGGTCTCCTCCCTCTTCGTTTCTTCAAAGCTTTATGTTCGCTTGACGATGCATGTTTGTGGCCTTTTTTGGTTCCCGGTCACTTTCGTACTTCAATGTCGTATGCTTGCGGCGAGCTGCGAGAACAAAGGACGAAATTTTTGCCTCGAGAACGCTTTGTGTCTTTGGTTGGAGACGCGCACCCTGTCGAGGCTGTGCGGAACTTCATGAGTCATGATAAAACGCTTCCACCAAAAAATCGCCTTGGGCGGGGCCCACTCACACTGGCCCTCACAAATTGTGCGTGAGGCTCAAAGAAATCTCAGGAGACCAGCAATCCCGCCAAAATCTGGGACCTTATCTGTTCGGCGATAACAGACGTTATCCGACTATTTCGAAAAAGCGATGCATTGCATAGGACAATGTGTTCAAGAAGCGCGCATCCGCACGAATCAACCCAGGCACTAGAAAACCAGACAAGTCGCTGAGATGCGCGTCGTGAAGCCTCAAGACTTGAAAAAAAAAGAGGTTTTAAATCCCGATGCCCCAAAGATACACCCTGACGACGAAGAAAGCCGGAGCGGCCGGACGGCGCCTTTTCTACATTACCCCATCGCAATGCGCATGCGCCCTTGGATAGGGACACGAAGCCAGGAAAGGCCGTGCTGATTTAGGAGCAAATGAGCCAGACACAAATACCCGGGGAAATAGCTCGCGACTCCAGAGATGGGGACCGAGTATCCTCCGTACATACCCCGGATGATGGAACGTGCGGGAAGGACGGGTGCTGGTGCTTTGGGGCAAGGGCTAGATCCGGGGCAATTTCTTTCCCTCTTCCTCGCCGTTCAGCCCTCTGACGCGCGAGAGGAGGGTTCTGACTGGCGCGGGGGACGCCGGCTTGTCCCATCGTTGAGTTTTATTGGGGTCCTCTAGGGGGATTTGCGGAACGAGGCTGTTGGGGCGATTCGTGTCGTCGCTCGGTCTGTCAAGTCGGGTGTGAAGGTGAGAGTAGGAAGGATGGGAATCGGAGCAGCAGCAATGGGGAGAGCTTGCGGCAATTTTTTCTTTTTTGCTTGTTGACAGGGTCGGAGAGGTAAGCGACGTACGCATCAACTATTCCCACGGGAGCCGGGATTTGCTCACTGTTTTCGATGCCCTGATTCTTGTATGCTGCTCTCTCGCGCGTGCGCCATGCAATGCGGAGTTGGGGTACAGGTTGCGAGGGATTCCGAAGTCGCAAAGGGAAAGAAAGGGATTCTGTTGGCGCTGGAACGCCATGTCCCGGAGGGCGATGGAGCAAACCGGGGGAAGGAATTTTGGACCAAAGGGGAGCAGGTTGCTTGCTTGCTTGCCTGCTTGTTTGCCTGCTTGCTTACTTGCTTTCAGAGAAGTTGGAATGATCAGGACTTGTGGATTCGTGGTGGTGGAAATAGAGTTTGTGCTCTTTTGTGTAAGTACAGACATGAGTTATCCGTGTTCGACACTACATACAGAGAATGGGGGGAGGCAAGTACAGCAGAAGAGGTGACTATACAGAGAATCGAACCGCTGGAAATTATACAGAACGTCGATTCAAGTAATGAGAAAAAACATATGTATAATAATATAAATAAAACATTCCTGTCAATGGTTAAAAATTTTTTTTCCTCTTTTGGGTTCGCTCACCGATCTCCCTAACATTCAAGACTAAGTCACAAACATACGTACAACACGCCTGAGTATATGATAAGGGTCTGTCGTGGACTATGGCGAATAGCCACCAATATTTTACTTTATAAAGAGGTTCTTCAACTCCCGCGTCATCACTTTTCGGAACACCGTCATAGGGCTGTCTCCATCGTTGATGCGGTCCTTCCCACGCTTCGATGACCGGTGGTGCTCCCGGTGGTGTTCTCTGGCTCCATGTTTGTGGTGGCCAGACCGGTGAGGGGCCTCGTCGGCTTCCTGGCCTACACGGGGTGATCGTTTCTCCTCCTGCTCCCCGTCTTGCGCGCCTTGCGCCTCCGTCTCGCGCTTGCGTTCCTCGCGCCTCGATCGGTGAGCTTCCTTATCGGTACTACGGTGAGAATGGCGGTGTGATTTTGGCGATTTTGGCGATGACGGGTGAGATGAGGGTCTTGCTTCCTTGACTGCGGTAGTGCCCGTGTTGATCCAAAGCATAGGAGCTTTAAAGTCGGATTCAGCATGAAATATACCGAGAAGCTTTGGCCTAGTGGGTTGTTTGGACAAAGAGGTACTCTCGCGGCGCTCATGGCGGTGTCGGGGTTTGTCTGGACCGTCTTTATCGCCGCCGTGACTCCCGACCGAAAACTGATCGGGCTCTTTCAGAGACCTCTTCGCCTCTTTGCGTTTTCGTCGCTCCTCTCGTTCTTCCGGAGACATTGCTTGCTTCGCTTCTTTGCGCTTCTTTCGTTCTTCTTCCTCCTCAGGGGTTCTCGACTTCTTCTTCAAGGAGTCACGGTCAACTTTGCTGTGGCCACTGGCACCACTCTCTCTTCTCCGATGGTGGTGTTTAGTATCAGTCATGCTTTTGCCAGCCTTGACGGTGAAGACACTGGCATCGCTTTCTCTCCTCGCTCGATGAGGTCGTATTATGTGCTCTAATAGATTTTCATCTTTATTCTCTGTCGACCAGTGGAGCTTTCTCCTCCTAGATGTTGGGGATGCGGGTGGATCTCCAGCTGCGACCCCACGGGCGGTTTCCCCGGATGGGCCATCTTCAACAGTGACATCAGCTTCAGCGGAAGCCATTGCTCTTTCGGCTGGGGGGATTTCTGGTTCGTCGGTGAAGGCCCCCGGATGGGTGGCAAGAACCCCCTCGGGTGGAGGAGGTGATGATTTAAGAGGAGTTTCAACTTCAGCAGGAGGAACCCCTCGTTCAACGGGGTTTCCCTCTGCGGGGGTTACTTCGGGCTCAGCGACAGGAGCTTGCTCGGCCGCCGGAAGAGCTAGCTCAGCGGCAGGAGATTCTTCGATAGAAGGTTCTTTGGTAGAAGGAACTGGTTCGACCACAGAAGGCTCTTCCGGTTTGACTATAGCGGGTTCCTCAATAGGGAGTGCTGGTTCGGCAGCAGGGGGTTCTTCCGCTTTGGCTACAGCAGGTTCTCCAGCAGGTGCTAGTTCGACGACAGGAGATTCTTCGGTAGGAGGTGCTTGTTCGGCGACAGGAGGTTCTTCGGTAGGTGCTTGTTCGGCGACAAGAGGTTCTTCGGTAGGAGGTGCTTGTTCGGCGACAGGAGGTTCTTCGGCAGGGGGTGCCCGTTCGGCGACAGGGGGTTCTTCGGTAGGAGGTTCTTCCGCTTTGACTATAGTAGGTTCTTCGGTAGGAGGTTCCTCCGCTTTGACTATAGTAGGTTCTTCGGTAGGAGGCTCTTCCGCTTTAACTATAGTAGGTTCTTCGGTAGGAGGTTCCTCCGCTTTGACTATAGTAGGTTCTT
>JAGHQL010000056.1:0-25515 GCA_020080175.1 Glutinoglossum americanum | reverse complement strand
ACTATAGTAGGTTCTTCGGTAGGAGGTTCCTCCGCTTTGACTATAGTAGGTTCTTCGGTGGATGGTGCTTGTTCGACGATAGGAGGAGTTTCCTCGGTGGGTGGTGCTTGTTCGACGACAGGAAGGTTTTCTTCGGTGGAGGGTGCTTGCTCGACGATAGGAAGGTTTTCGATAGGAGGCGCTGGTTCGACGACAGGAGGCTCTTCCTCTTTGACTACAGCAGGTTCTTCGATGGGAGGCGCTGGCTCGGAGACAGGGGATACTTCAGCAGGAGACTCTAGCTTGGGTGAGGAAGCTTCCGGTTCGACTGCAAGGGCTCCTTCGGGTAGAGAGGCCTGTAGATCAGAGGAGGGGGTTTCCTCTGTGGATGGAAGGGCTTTTGTTTCGGTAGAGGAATCCTCTACTCCAGGAACAGTGTCTGGTTCGACAGTAGATGTTTCTAGAACGGTATCTTCCCCGGCGGGACTTTTGTCCGCGACAGGTGGGCTCTCGGCGGTAGCAGGAGGCTCGGCGGGAGGCTCGGCGGGAGTATCTTCGATAACGGCAGTCTCTCTAATAGGACTAGCCTCTTCGACTGGAGATTTTTCAGATGATTCTTCGATAGCACTCTTTCCAGTATTTTGCTCTTCACCTAGCGTAGGAGCGCCCTCATCGACAAGTATTTCCTTGACGATAGAGATTTCGCCGACAACTTGGGGGTCCTCGACAATTGCAGGCTTCTCAACATCAGACGTAGCTTCAGCGGAAGTTCCTTCAGTGGTAGTGACTTCCTCCCCGCAAATAGTAAGTTTGTCTGCGTTGGCATCATCGGCAGTTGAATCCTCAGTCGCTGCTGTGCCTTCACTGGCTGTGGAATCGCCACATACGCTACCTCCTTCAGTGGTTGGGACCGTTATATCACTGCCGGTTGTTTCTTCCAGGTTTGATCCTGCATCGTCTGTACTCTCGACCTGGCCACCTGTCGATTCCACATTGGCTGGATTGTTATCTTCCTCATTCTCCGCATTAAAATCGGGAGTAACTTCATCTAAGACAGCCTCTACCTCTGCGATCGAACTCGGCAGATGATCGTCCGTCCCATGTAGCTCTGGCTCCACTTCTTCAAGTTCAGGGACCAATACGGTCGGTTCTCGTGTGGGTGATCCAACCTCCGATTTTGGAACCACAGGATCTACTTCGTCCAAACTCGCTTCTATTTCGGTGTGTTCGGTGATATATGGCTTATTCTCACGAACGCCAGCTTCATTTGGTGTTGTAGGTTCGTTCTTGGTTCCTTTTTGGCCCTCGGTTGCCTCATCTTCAATAGTAGGGGCCTCTCCAGATGGCCCTTCGGGAGTACCATCCTCTCTTGTTTCGGTATTCTCCGCCGCATTGGCGTCTCCGTCGGGTAACGCTTCACCATTGACCGGTGCAACCTCCTTGATAGCTGAGTTGTCGACCGTAGAAACGTCCTGGGTAGTAGAAGATTCACTGATGACAGAAACCTCTTCTAATAGGGTAGTGCTCTCGAAAGCACCAGGTTCCTCACTAGGAGCATTATCGGAAGTAGTAGTTTGCTCGTTAAGAGCAGTGTCTTCGGTAGGGATAACACCCTCTGCGACAGACGCATCTTGGGAATCTGCGGGAGTGATTTCTTCAGCATTGATAGTAGCAGCTTCCCCGGAGGCAGATGTATCTTCATTAGAAATAGAATCTTTTATAGAATTAGTTTCGGCTGTGATAGCGGAGGCTTCAGCTTTAACTTCCTCTCCTCCCGAAGCCTCTTCAGAGATAGCTACTTCTGTAGAAACATTACTTTCTACGGTTCCGTCTTCTCCCTCTTTAGGAGACCCTTCCGTAGCAGGGTTTCCATCCTGGAGAGCATTAGCATCGCCTTTAGACGCTTCTGCCGGTGCAGCCTCTTGAGAGCCCTCATTTTCTTTAACGGAAGCAGTTTCAGGATTCGCTACGAGCTCGATCACCCTACTATCGGCCTCATTCTCTTCCTCGGTGTTCTCTATAGCGATGGTGGGAGTAGTTGTAGATTCGTTGGAGGGTTTATCTGTATTATTTGAATCCGTGGCAGTTGTCGTTTCCTCTGGTTTCCCCCTCTCTTTCGTTCCTTCGTCAGCTGTATTGCTGTTGGTTTGTTCAGGGCTCGCTACACAACAACGATACGAATCAGCAAAGACGCTTAACGTGATGATTATTGTACAGTGGTTCAACGCACCGTCGTCAACACGCGATAGAGAGCCCGACATGTTGTCGTCTAACTTCCCTGGTGTTTGCTCATCTGTCTTGTCCACATCGACGATACCTTCTGGGCTATCCGAGGATATTTCGAGAATCTGTGTATGCAAGAGGTCAGACGAAGCCTCTGGCACAAGAACAATGCAAGTGATCGAAAGAGTGACAAACTGTCGCGCTGTCTCCTGGAGAAGAGGATTGACCCCGTACACCCTCTCGACCCTGAGAAACGGGCATTCGACTGTTGACCTTCTTCTTGTTCTTCCTCCCCATCTTGAAGAACGAATTGATGGGTCACAACAAAATAGTTGGAACGAATCGAAGAAAGACGCAGCAGTTCAACCAGAGAGAATGAGAAAACAGAACACCCTCAAGAAATTAAGGCGTCAGAAGAGCAGGGTTAAAATTCTCAAGCCACATGTCCCCGATATCGCCCCATCCATATTATTTGTTATTTTCGTTCCATCGTCGCCTGCCTGCACCAAGCAGCGCGAGTTCATCATTGGAGCCACGTCAAAGACACAGCCAGACAATTGGATCGTTTTCGACGACACCCAAGCACTGCATGCAAAGTCAAAACACGTTAAAAGCTGCATTGCGCGGGATGAATCGGTTTGGTTGGGGGGGCGAACGGGAGGTTGATTCCGAGTGGTAGTATCCTACCGAATTAATGTGCAGTGATGTCGATGAGTGGTTAGACGACGTGTCGGTTGCCGGACGGATATGCAAAAATTATCGGCGAATTATGCGATGTTACTGTAGAAATGAACGGTAGGGTCCGCCACATATTCCGAAGCTTTGCGAGTCGTGGAGTTCTTTATTCTGTGTTTGTTTGCGAAGATCTGTACGAAGTACGCGAGAGGGGAAAGGAGCTCAGCGAATGGGATCGCTCCTATGGTGTGTATTGTACTTCGTACCGTCCGAGTACATCCCAAGCAGAACGAAAAGTTCCAAGTGCGACATCGCTCCGAGTTAAGATCGCTGGTTGTTTTGCCATAACACAGCAGCAATAAGGGCACCGCGGTTTCCCCAATGCTGTGTCCACGTTACTTCGTAGTGCAGCAGAGGACAAACCGGGTCTAAATTAATATTCGGTTTCTGGCTTGAAAACTCGGTGAGCTCAATCCGATTCTGGAAGATTCGTACATAGGAACCCAAAAAAGTGGTGATTCAACTTGGCCCATTGATACGCCACGTACGCTGTATGGTGAGGCTACACCGTAGATTTATTCTGAAAGTTCTATGAGATTCCGCATAACTAAGATACAAATGATACGTCCGGAGCGTTGTGCTTTTCATTCAGAATGCATCGCTGTTGATAGCGCTATTTATGTTGTCTTTTCCTAGCAGCATTAAAACGTAAGGCTAGAAGAGCACGGGCCTCCTCCCCAAAAGCGATAAAACCGTGGGCCTGCAATGCGGTGCGGTGCGGTGTTAGTCATACGACTGCAGACGCGTGATGAATTTCCAGGCCTCAACGAGGATCTGTGACTGAGGGAAGCTAGATGCTGTGGGCAATGAGCTGTGCGATGTCACTTGGAACGTACATGTATGTATGTACCCTGTACATGTTCTGCATATAGTACTACTGGTAACTGAAAGCTATTATTTAAAGGGGAACAATCACCTCCAAAAGCTCTTCCTATTGTAGAACCTGAGAAGTCACAATTTCGATCCCACTAACATTCCACCATCTAAAGCAATGGTTGCTCCACTCACATATGCTCCGGCCCGGCTGCTTAAAAACAGACACGCACCAACAACGTCTTCTGGTGATCCAATCCGACCCAAAGGAATATCTGCCTCGATGCTGTCTTTAAACTTCTCTAATATCGCCTTCATCATATTTGACTCGAAGGGCCCGCAGGCCAAAGTGTTGGAACTATGTTAAGGACGTTAACATGAACCTTTGGACCTTTTGGGGGTAAATAGATATGAAAAGAACATACGTTATATTTCTCTTTCCTAGGTGACTCGCTAACACGCGTGAAAGGTGGTGGAGACCCGCTTTGCTAGATGAGTATGCACTTCGAATAGTTAGCATAATACTTTCACAACTCGGAATTCAAGAGCGTTCACTATGTCTCTAGCGGTGGGACTCTCAGACCATCCACACTCCCGATGTTGATGATCCTGCTTGGGTCCCCAGGGCTTGCTGCTTTTTCAAGCAAGGGTGTGAGCAGTTGGGTGATCGTGAAAACCCGATGCAAGTTCAGAGTCAAGACTCTTATCCATGCTGAGTCGGGATACTCGTCATAGCGCGCCCCCCAATTCGACCCCGAATTATTGACCAGAATATGGAGTTCTACAACGCGTTAGCGGAAGTAATGGAATTCATTATGGGGTTAGAAGGCTATACTTGGCTCTCTTCTGGATAGCTCCGCTGCGAGTCTTTTGCAGTCTTCTTCTTTGTAGAAATCCGCGGGGATGGCAATAGCCTTCCCTTTCCCTAAATCATTCAACTCCCTAACGGCTTCGCCACAAGCTTTTGCGTCCCGTGATGAAATATAAACAGTTGCACCGTTCTGCACAAGCCCCTCCGAAATCATTCGGCCAACACCTTTAGCTCCGCCTGTGACTAACGCGACTTTGCCCTGTTGGCGTTATTTAGTTCCTCATAGCTATCGAGGTACATAATTGGGTTAAAAGTACCTTCACATTGAATAGATTTGAGACGTCCATTATGTTATTTGAAGTTCTAAAGGCTAATTCAAGATTTAAATGGTGGGAAACTCGGGAACATTATATGTATTGGGTTTATAGTTTGCCGAGGTTCATCTGCAGCCTTACGTCATCATCCTTGCTTATAAGCCTCAAGCTCTTGGCTCGTACGCATCTAACTCCTACCCAGTTCAACCGCAACCTTGATATAACTGCTGGACTACCGCGGTATGGAGGAGCTACGAACCATACACAAAAAGGAACTGCGCGACCTACAGGCTCGTATAACGCAGAAGAAGAAATCGGCAACTAAGAAGACTCGAAAAGGCGTCAATGAAGAATGTGAGGCACTGGAGCGGCAGTTAAAAGAAAAACAGGATCTGGAGCTATCTGAGCTTGCTGGGGGGTTGCCTACCAATAATATGAATGGAGGTATCGTTGGAGATGAACCAGAAGAGCCAGAAGAGACAGATGAGCCACCATTTCCTGGCCAGCCTGACAGGATCCAGAAATCACTCAGATCCTTATCACCCCCCTCGCTTCAATCTATCCAGCCCGAGCGACCTCGAAAACCAAACCGCCAGAAGGCTCGTCTGGCTCGGCGTACGGCCGAACAAGAAACTTTAGCGGCTCAAGCCGCAGAGGAGGCAGCGAATCTTCCTGATCTCCGCGAACAAGAGCGTCTAACAATGCTAAAAGAATTCGAGGTACATGGGCTTAGTGAAAAAGAGGTCCGGCCGGATGGTCACTGTCTGTACTCCGCTGTCGCGGACCAATTGGCAGAATTGGGTATAGATCTAGAACCAAAACTCGCATCCACAACTGCACCAAACGGGGTTGAAGGAAGCAGAAACGAATTACCAGAATACAGTAGGGTCAGGATGGTAACAGCGAAGTTTATCTCGGAGCATCCAGATGACTTCTCTCCCTTCTTGGAGGAACCCCTGAGCGAATACGTACATAAAATTCGCGATACTGCAGAGTGGGGTGGGCAGCTCGAGCTTCTGGCCCTGGCACGGGCGTATGGGGCCCAGATAAATGTACTGCAAGGCGATGGTAGAATAGTGAGCGTGGGGCCCGGCGAAGGCGTTAGTGATGGAAAGGAGCTTTGGCTGGCTTATTACCGGCACAGCTTCGGACTAGGGGAACATTATAATTCTCTGAGGAAAGGGAAATAAATTTACCTAAGCCGTGGCACACATTGACATGGGAGCTCGATTGGTAGAACGAGGCATGGATGGAGTTTCAAGCCACAAATGTCGAACATGCGCCTTTGCCTGGTGAACCTCTAGCGGATGTATATGTATGTACATGCTTGAGCGTATGACGAGCGGGCGGTACGAAATCGGGGAGCGGGGGTACTAATAACCCCAGAGCGATGACTAAAGCAGCCGTCGGAATTTCGGACGCTCTCATAGAGAAATGGGAACCCCAGTCTAGCACTCCTATACGCTTGGTGGCATGTCTAATTGTATTGAGTCCGGCATGAGAGTTGTGACTCATATATCACCGCCTGAAACAAATGATCGAATCTGAGGTTGCACAATTTTGAAGCTGAGGATCGCCTGATACTCGAACATGGTCGTACTGCGTCAGATGTGCCTCCAAACGCTGACCCAGTCCGTGCCTTTCCCGATTTCATGGGTCCTCTCGGGTTGCCAATGCGCAATTCTCTCTAGCGAAGCTGTACTACCCGTACCTACTATCTGATTCTCCAACAGGCTCCCTTCTTCGTCGTAGGGCAGCTCCTCTCCCGGGTGGCTAAGATGTCCAAGATAAACCTTAGGGGGCAGGCCGAACGGTGGTCCGCGCGTAGCGGGATCCTTGTATGTGGGGTACTCGATGCAAATGAGACAGCCTGAGGTGGACGAGGAGAGTAGCTGGGAGTAGCGAAGTGACCAAGCAGGGCGCGTGGATGGTGGGAGAGCGGAGAGGAACTGTGGGTGGACACAAGATTATTATCACAACTCTCGTGGCGGGACCACGTACAACTAAGATCCCATATAGAGCATAAATGATATCGGATAGTATAATACCGTATAATCATACAATAGTTCAAACCTCGCTGCCCCTTCTACCTCTTTTTCCCACTCTTCTTTAAAAAAGTCTCCTAAGATGAACTTTACCTTTCCGACGCCGATGCTTTCATCCCTCGCAGGATAGTCCTTGCCGTGCTCACTTGCATATTCCTCACATAGCTTCACCGCCGTATCCGATATCTCCAACCCATAAGCGTCATATCCGTAACTCGCCAACAACAACACGTCGTATCCGCGTCCACACCCAGGAACCAGCGCTCTCTTCCTCCTCTTTTCTCCAGGCAGGGCGCCGCTCTCTCCTTCCACGAAAACAGAGCCTCCTAAGAGGTCTTTACGGTTCTCCAGGAGGTCTTCGAGAGCCGGGTTGGGTGTTCCTTTATCCCAGGGCAGGAAGTCTCCGGCATCCCAAAGCAACGCCCAGCGCTCGCCAAAGGTGCTATCTGGTACCGAGAAATGTTCAAGGAGACGCGCGCGCGCTGCAGATAGAGGGTGTATGGACATGTTTGCGTGAGCTTTTCCGACCAAGTCAAACGTAATCGACTAATCAAACGACAGTGTCATCGCGTACCAAGTTGATGCCTCGGCTGTAGCAACACTCGATCCATTTGTTGCAATCCCGAACCACCCCCAGACTTGACCATAGAAACCCCGCTTCAAGGAAGGCGAGGAAGGCAGTAAGGGCGGCACTATTGGGCAGGTTTCGGCGCCATAGGGCGGAGAAACTGCCTGAGCAGTTTTTTCATATCAAGAATACGCGCACTTAAGAGAATACGATTCGCCGAGCCGACATTCCCTGGCATGATGGTTATGTTGTACTACGTAGCACGCTGGCACCGGCACAATCGAATCCAAACCCCAACCTCGTTAGCGAATAGGAAGCTTCAATACGATCATGACTCTTTCGCCGGTGAGGGATTGAGGTAGACTGAGAATAACATCGATTGCCTACTGGGCTTACCCACTGATTAGGATGTTCAGCTTTGCCCGATGGGGAAGCTTGCAGTGCGGCCACCGCTCTGGACTACGAACGATTAGCTGATCCAGGGAGGGAGGCATGAACCTGGCTGACCTGCTGTGGAGAATGTTGGCAAACAGAGGGTCTCTTATGTCCGCAGCCATATACCCCATTATATATCCTCAAGATCCGCATCTCTCTTAATCTGGTGTTGGTCTGTTAGTCCGTGTCTGATCTCTCATATCCCTTGAAGACTCCATGCCGAAAAAGAAAAGTAAGTCGAAAGCAAGGGCTCAACCAGAGATTCCAGAGTCACCCGAGAGGAGATATTCTGCCACGCCCCCCACCGTATATGACAGAGAGTCGTCCCCGGAGACGACAAAAAGCCCTCATATGCCTCGAAACGGACTTGAAGCTGGGTCTGGAATGCCCGAAACCGAGATTTCGGGAGTACCTGAGTCCCTAAGAGCTAGACGGGACTCTAGTGTGTCAACCGAAGGCCCCCCTTCGCCTATATATGCTAGCGACGCATTAGAGGGAGGCGTCAGTCTGGCAGGGGGGCTCCCGCTTCTCGACGACCAGCAGCCTGACCCACCCGGTTGGCTTCAGACAATCGAAGCCCAGCCCCCGACGCTCGAACATACTGGCGGAGCCGAAGCCACCCCCGTACCCTGGAGTGGAGGCGTAGACGGAACGCCTCCGCCCGAGGAACAGGAGTACCCCACAATCAGCATTAAGAGGAAACTCGCTAGACGGTTTTACGAGCCGGTACTATTAATGCATTTGCTTAGCCAAATCCGAGGCGCTCGCACCAAACGCCCCATTGATACGGGTGACTTTAGGCATTCTAGGCAAGAGCGTCGGCGAGATTTCGCGGATGCAATTGCTTATATATGCGCCTTCGATACTGGCGGTGGACACGTTATGGCCGCTGCTCTAGAGCAGACACCGCAGGGGATCACCGTGTGGCTCGCGGCCAACAGCACCAGAGCTGGCGAAAATGTTATAGCATTCCTGCGCGACATCCTAGCGAAGTTAGTAGACATCGATACCCAAAACGAGGTTAGCCAAATAGAAACGGAATCATGGATATTTAGAAAGATTGTACGGTTTAACAGGAGGAGGATAGATAACTATTGGGACAGGGCGGAGCTGCGTATTAGACCGTGCCTTGAGGTCATCCGCGAGTCCAAGGAATTCAAAGGTATACAACCCTTTATATTCTCTCGACCTCTAATAGGGGTAGTTTGTGAAGGGAGTGCATAAAAGGAGGTTTCTTTTTTAGGGGACACTTGGTCAATTACACTTTATTACAAAACACCCTATATTAACTGCTGCTGGCAACTAGGTCGAGATGAGCTCATACGATGGCTAGAAGTAGAGCTTGTCGACTGCTCTGAAACGGCGGAATCTCTTGTGCGGGAATGTTATAATGCTGCACGGGGCGGTGTCCATGGGGAGCAATTCACTGCCATTGAGCGGTTCATAGGCGACGGCAAGACGAAGTCGGAGAGCTTTGAGAAGCTGCGCTACTACATCTGCAGACTTGGAAAGCACCTTGCTATAACAAAGCGGATGGTCAAAACGTCCACTACAGATCGAGCTCTTTTCTCGGGGTTTGAGATAAAGCTCCTCAATTCGCCTGGGCCTGAGCTGTACAAGCTACTGCCAAAGAATAGCACAATCGAAGGTATATTCAACCGCATGTTCTCAAACTCGGCGGAGAGGGATGCACTACTGAGGCCTCTGAGGCCTCTTAGTGACGCTTTGGGGCTTCCAGAGCAACTCAAAAAAAATTGCCAATTTAAAACTAGAGTTCATGCCGAACTCCTCCTAGTGGACCATTTCCACGCAAAACAACTCAATTTTGTAGACAGCGACAAATACGTTGGGTGCAGCAAACCAGCGTGTTTCCTCTGCTACGAATACATCTCCGCGCACCCAGGAGGTTTCGCACTTCCAGCCACCCACAATAAACTCTACAGGGGTTGGCGCCACCCGGATATCATCGACGATGGTCCTAAGGAAGAGTTGGATCACCTCCAAAAGTGCAGGGAGAATATCATCAATGAAATGGTTAAGAAGATCAGAGCTCAATTAAGTGAGCAGCTCAGGGGGGGTATTGGCCAGAACCAGTGGAGGTCACATCCGGATTCGTCGACTGGTGTGAGCACCCGCTACCTGCCGTATCGCCCGACACCATCGCTGCTTGGCTCGGTCCGAATTGATGGGTAATGAGAGGCTGTTTGGTTGGCGAGGTAGCCACATTTTCATCACGTATCTTCATCTAACGAATTTCCACCATACTTTCTTCATTGCTTAAGGTCTATTGGTGTGTTGAGTTTTTGAAATATTTGCTGTAACGGTTCTTCAGAAAATCAGATTGGTGCGGGTACGCGTTTAGCCGCGCAGTTCCTCTTAGGTACCACGACGGCCATTCATTTGTTTATGCTACTGCTGCTGGAGAGCGAGGTTACGTGGCGAGGATAGTTGGCTGCTCTTTTCATATCTTTTCCCCTTTTGTCTTAACGAATCCCACAGATCCCAGTTGGGGGCCCTTACGAATGCCAGTTTGGGAACCAACCCCGCTGTATGACCTTCTAAAATTAAAAATCATTTTTGTAGATGGATTCCTGGGACCACCCCATTAATTTTTGCCTTAAGCCCCCCACTTACGACATCGGCGGGTGAACAACGCCAAATGAATACCACGCCCATGGTACGGGAAGCATACACGAAAGACGTAATACCCGCCACCCCGTCAGAGCCCCAAACCGAGGGCTCCCCGAAAGGATACGGGGGAGTAACTGTCCGTTTACAAAAGAAAACCATCGCGTAGCCACGCAAGCAATGAACCTGCCACCAACGCCGGCTACGAAGGACCCCGCCCAGGGCATATAACCACCACGACCTCTCCTTTTTCACTTCACCCGCTCAGGCACCACAAGAAAAGCTCACCGGGCCTAACCCCGCTCGCTGCTTTCCAGACCCACATCTCTCTGCATTCTCCGGAGACGTGCCCGATGGGGGTCTCCCAGCGCTATGGGATCAGGCCATACCGCCAATATCAACGCGGTTGTTGGTTTTGCTTGTTTTGGCTCAGTTATTGACGCCATGTGTGTGTGAAGATTTTCTATCCTCCTTCCCCCCTCCTTCATGCAACAACCTCCTGTTCATAATATCGGATAATAAACTTGCTCTTCTGACGGCACCTTTCTTCCACGACGTTCTCCCCCCTCTCATCCGTGACGCCCGGACGCATGCGCAGCTTGACAGGGTGACGGGTGGTCCTTGGGGTATGCGTTATAGCTAGTTGTAAGAGTCCCCCCCCAAACGTATGCGCGCGCTGTGGTGCAGCGACGGTGCGTCTTTGGGGTTGTGCCTGTGGTCTTCTAATCATATATACTCTACAGCGCACAGAATGGTCTTAATCTTGGAGAGGTTACGGCTCTGTATTGTCGACTCGCGGTATTCTAAGTAAACTCTTTTTTTTGTGGTGTCCGCGGGTAAAATAAAATAAAATAAAGTCCTGGCGCCTTGAGAAATTATCCCTAGGAATAAATATAACCGTTGATAAAACGGGTGGCATTCCCATTCCTTAAACCGATGACCCAAGACGACAAACAAAACAAACGAAGCCTGCCTCCAAGGTACCATTCCTCATGTTTCCGCAGAAATGGGGTATATATGTATATATAATATATAATATATAGGGTATGTAACGTAACAGCGTTGGCTTACCCGGACCTAAAGAAATAGTTTCATGAGGGGGGGGAATCATACAAGTAAAAGCTTTTTTTTTTTTCATAACTGATCGGAAAAAGAACTCCTGGAGACTGGTCAACAGAAAAACAGCACAACAAGAGGAGGCAACCATCGTTAGATATTGCCCATCCCGCTAAAAGGCTAAACCGACATATCACCCAGAAAACATGAGCCGCAAACGCCTGTCCCGTCAGTCACGATTGATGACCCTCAAACTCCTCCTCGGACTCAACAAGACCCCTAGGAAACTCGGTTCCTGCCCCCTCATTAGATCATCCGTGCTGCTACCAGCTACACTCGCAGCCTGCTGATAGGGATTGCTCTGCTGGTGTGCAGCGGAATTATATCCTCCGCTCGAAGTAGCACTAGGACCAGCGCTGCTCCTCCCAGAAGAGGCAGCGGCTCCAGCATTTCCCGAGGTGAATGCCGCGACGACTTTCTCAGGGCCTTCGTATGAGGCGCGCTGAGCCACGGCTACGTGGTTCTTGTAGAGAATGAGCTGGCGTCTGTACACCCAGGTGCAGAAGGCGAAGTAAGCTGCGGCGACGAAGCAGACGGCCGCAATGACTCCAGCGATGATGGCGCCTTTGTTGGGTCTGCTGCCCTTGCTTCCACCACTGCCCGACTGACCAGTGGCTGTAGCCGTCGCGGTGGATGTGACGGTGAAGATCGGGGGCTTGCCAGTATGTAATGGACCAGCGGTGGCAGACACTACCGGCGTGGTGATAGTTGCTCCGCCCTGACTGTTTCCGCCGACAACTGATTGAACGGCCCGGGGAACCCTGTAGCCATAGCTCCCGCTGAGTCCGACGGCTTTCCCCTGACCAGAGGCACCTGCCATGTTGCTACCGCTAAGCGATGTGAACGATGTATTCCATGTCAATTCCGAAAGGTCGAAGACGTAGATACCAGGGCTATCACAACTAAGGTCTTGTCCTACGTAGCCTCCTACAACGACCATTTGAGCATCCCAAACGTCGCAAGTGTGTCCTGCTCTTCCGGGCGGATTAGATTGGCCACCCATACTCACATTTATCCACGTGAAGGATGGCACAGTAAGAATCCACACGTCGTCATACTGTATCTGACTCCCATATGGGATGAGGTTCTGCCCGCCGTACATATAAATTTGGAAGCTTGATCCGTCGGTGGCAGATGCAACAACGGCACAGGGGTTGACACGAAAGCTGGGAGTTGGGCCGCTGGTCGCTTGCTTGTACCATGTTGAGTCCGCTATGTCGTAGATATCTACTATATTCATCTGGGTCTGACAACATGTCACAAATGAGTTAGATCAGGTCCATTAGAAGAAGCGGGTTGGGGAAACCAACGAAAGTAGCATTTGTCCCCCCGGCCATTCCGACTAGGATCCCTTGCCTACCCCATCCAGGAATATAAACCAATGTACCATCAGCTCTTTCCGTAAACCCTGAGCTTTCTTGCAGGCCGCCTTGTGTAATATTTCGCCAAGCGCCATCGCTCAGCGCACTTTTCCCTCTAGCTAAATCCTCTACACCATCATTTTGGAAACCGGGGTAGGTGAACTCAAGTAGTGACTTGAGGTATACGCGGGGAATTGATTGCGACCACCCCTTCGTGGTGTAGCCGTCCAGGTGGCCCCCAAAGTACCAACCCCTACCGAGCTCAGGGACACTGACGCCAGCGCCTTCAGCCGCGCGTTGAACAGGTTGGCCTCCTAGATCAGAATGATTTCCAGCGGATGTTACTGGGTTCTGATGTTCTTTCCAAGACGATGAACCTATATCGTATTCCCACATGCTAAAGGGCGAGGGAGATGTTGCCGGCTTGTCAGAGAATAAACCCCCGTATAGGAAAAGAGAACTCTGTGAGTGCCAGAGGTAACCGTTCGCAACGGGCGGGGGCCCAGAGGGCTGTGGTAGCCCGTGAAGAGTGGGTGAGGCAATATCAAAATTAGCAGTTAAAGGTAAGTCGAGAAAGTTATTATCTGCATAAGAGCGGTTAGTGTAGCTAAGGCTCATCTGGACTGTTACTTACTCCATGTATTAGTCGATTGCCCTGCTTCGCTTTTGCTCTGTCCGCCATAGATGTACAGGGTGCCGTTTACCAGTGCACCTAGCCTCTTTATTAGACCGATTACTTCCCTCACACTCCAGAAACCGAGTCATGTACTCACTTTGATGGCTCCATCTTGTGCATATGTCGGTCGGACTATTCCCTCGCCTGACAAGCCCTCCAACCCGTGTACCCCTCCGCTCCCCTTGCTTAGTTAAACGGCCTTTCAACCCCGCACTGGAGTAGTGAACTGACGGCGGTAGCCATAGACAATGCAGAAGCAGCACGAGTAGAGAAATCAATAAGGCAGCCCACACTGGCGAGGCGAATAATGGCGGTCTATTCGCCATTGATCATACAGACGTCGAAAAAGGGCATGAAGCGGTTGGGAATTTTCACAGAAACCCGTCCAAGATATCAGGCGAACCTCTATACGTCAGATGGTCGTCCAAAGTTAACTTTGTTGTTATGTTCCTCGCCACATAACCGTGTCGGGAAACAGCAGGTGAATCCCAATGATAGCACACTGATGCTAGAACTGATCTGAGATTTGCACTGGGGAGGCTAGAGGTCTCTTGAGCGGTAAATGGCTGAGATGTTTGACTTGTTCCTCCCGGGGGTGAAGATAAAAACTTGCTCGAAGTCGGAAGTGAGACACAGCCAATGAAACAACCGTGATTGGGTGGTGTATGGGCTTAACTGACTGGGGCTGAGACATTCTTTCCACGTACGATTGGTATGTGTAGCAATTTGATCGAGGATATTTGCGCATCATATACATATGATCGCGGTGTCCTTTCAGAATTTCCTGGTTGTTGTCCGAGGTGACACGGCAGATGAAATGAGGGCTATTACCGTGGATTATGCTACGCACTTGTCCACTCGCACATCGCGAAAACGGAAAACTCGAAAGAATATTTATTAAAATCAATTTTCTGGAGCCCCCAATTCCGATTCCTACCCTATTACCTTTCAAGAGTATTTCTTTTTTAACCATCTCTTTGTTTTCCGGTGGCGTGACTATGGGTAGCTCTTGGGCCCTTCTTGAATGCACAACCGCAGCACTGCAGTATTTCTCACGTTACTTTTATGATACTCTCATGAGTTCCTATGGTATCTGAGTAAATAAAACAAATTTCCAGAAGCGTTCAAGCAACTATCCATTAAAAAATTGAATGTGTAAGATGCCATCACGTATGTTTCTTGAAGTTGTCGCCGAAGCGCTGACGTCATCCATCCGCAAACAGGTACTTTGCCAGGCAATCATCCAAATAACTTAAGGCGCAATATGTACTTGTACACCCTACATATCGGCATACACCAACCAGTCTATGCATAACCTACCTCTCTAAGAAATGTAACGGTGGCGTCTTTGCTCTCCGCTAATGTTCGATAGGCGTCGAACACCCTAGGAACTGCCCAGCAGGCTACATTCTTTCCATGTACGATTGGTATGTGTAGCAATTTGATCGAAGATATTTGCCTTCCAGCTGACTATGGGGCAACTGCTAACTCGTTAATACCATGCTATTGGACGTCTATGGCGGTTTCGGTGGTGGGCTCTCCCAGCCATTGCGAGGTCGATAGATTTATCTGCTGACTGGCTCCAGCCTCTTATTATCATATGCATCCCGTGCCTTGATGCAGGCAGGAATCATTCTATCTACATTGAGCTGTCATTACGGTAAACCCCCTTCACTAGCTGCGAGAGATCTATGCATACGGACCATTTCCTACGAGAAGTGGTACCGCTCCTAGATGTCAACGCAACACGAGGAACATCGGGATCTGCCTCTGGCTTGACTGCGATCCAGGCTTCTCCCCTCTCACTTATAGAGCAAATCATGCTAACTCTCATGTCTTAGAACACGATCTAACGCTGTCCCAAAATAAATTCTCCCTAGGCCCATTTCATAAAAAAGCCCGTAACTAGGACAACTTTGCCACCCCCATCCTGGCCCGTTACCAAACTTTGTGTCTGCTCAGCATTAGTACCATCTACGGCATCTCGCTGCCATCCCGCATAATCGCCAACGCGGGAAGTATTCTGCCATGCAGAAAGGGTCGATGGTAGCAAATCAGCTATGCCATCCACCCGCATGTGCTAGCAACAAGTTCGTCTGTTTAGGAGTGACGGACCTCTATCCCATCCCTAAGGAGGTCAAGGAATCGGCCGCATACCTACGCTACTCATATGGCATTAGTGCTCTTTTCTCTTTCAAGGGATAGTTTTCGAAACTATAACCTCCTATTTCATTTACCTATATACCACAAAAAGTTTGCCACAACAGCACTCCCGATTTTGACATGCCTTTTTTTCCAAGTATCGTATTTTCCATCCCCCTCTCTCCCCGTCGTCATCTGAGGGCATGCCCATGGTTATATGTATTATGACACAACGGTAGTCCTTGGGGAGTACACCAGCTACCCGAACAACGGGCGCCGAGCCGTACCATATTGGGCAGGCACCATCTATCTTAAAGGCAGTCTATTAGGCTATATTGACGCCGATCGATCCAGTGGTGTGCCACCGGGGGGTTCATCCCTAGCTACATCTTCTTGCTGGGTTCTAACGCAGCCAGCTGGCCCCCCAAACAAGAGCCAACTGTAGCTCCCGTCCGTGAGGCCAAGCATATAGCCAGCACACATGCAGTGAAAAAAGTCATATGGCTAGGAAGTTCCCTTGCCGAACTGGGCTACGAGAGACCCGATGCTGCTATGGTCACCGCTCTAGGTGATAGCTAAGGTGCAATTGCTCCAGCAAGCAACCCGGAATGCCATGCCAGGGTGAAGCACCCTGACGACCAGTTCTATGAGGGTCGTGTGGATGGAGCTGGCTTGCAGCACCCAATTTTTTTTATTTTTAATAACTTTTATATAATGAATGCTTAGGTGAGAAGGGGGAAAGGCTATCACGTGCACATCCTAGCAAAGGTGTGTAGTATCTTATGTCACAACCCAGCTGAAGGATTCTTTCTCTTTCTTTTGGGAAGACCCTACCATAACCATCTGACGCTCCACCTTTCCGAGGAAATCGAAAATGATGGTGGCCCATCCATTCAAAAGTCAGGAGTGGTCCAGCTACCAGAAACAACACTCATACATACTAGTCCCAGACGCCTCAACTTCACACCACCTATCGACCGCCGCCAATGTGCATTAACCTACCATCGCGCCTCAGTCTAGCAGATGTCACAACGAAGCACTCTGGGGATAATTTGACCATGCAGTTAGGCGCACTACCTGGGGTTCGCTGGGGAAGTCGCGGGTTGATTCATGCATCTCGATATCTTCCTCTGAAAGCCCTTACCCGTGGGAGTCACTTGAAGACAGGTGATCCATTTAATATCACACCGCTATAATCAGTAGGGCGAACTGCATTTTCGTTGCATGTCGTCGCTAGCCATTCAGCAGTGCCCACTGGTGATTTTCCGAAGGGGTTTATTTAAAAAAAGGAAATATTGAGGCTGCCCTTGCCGGGATAATCCTTCCCCGATGTTGGCCCAACCGGCATTAGGGCATCAATGCATATGTTTGACATTCAAAACACCAGTCCTCTGTCACAGCGTCAACCGCAGTCAATAATTTGAATCGCTACAACCGCTTACCCTCCCCCTCAAGATCGCCCTGGGCCGCTGGAAAGAATTGACAGGATAAAACCAACTAAGGGCGCAGGGATCTTTGCCAAGGTCAAAGCGTTGGGTTTGCGCTTGGCACCCGAACTCGGCGAGGGCTTCAGCTGAGGCGTTATCGTGAGGATTAAACGACACCACTGCCCCACCAAGGGATAATACAAGTTGACAGATGCGCATACCGCCGGATTTGGGAGGAGTAGGAAGGGCACCCCGGACGACAGAAGGCGTGCCCTCTCGCTTCAGGGACAATTGTGGGGCTATGTCAACACCGTTATGTGTGATGAAAATCCTCCAATCCGTTGGGGAGTTGAGTATAAGGCGGGTCATTCATGCTGGGTATGCATGGGATGAGCTCCAGCGGCACAAGCAGTGATGGACGCCGGGCCGGCAAACTGATCCCCCAGTACGAGAGGCAACGGCCGGAGGAATACCACAGCGGAGGTTTGAAAAAAAAAAAGAAAAAGGGCACGGCACAAGGGCGAGGGGGTTCCATTTGGGTCCTTGGAAAAAATTCGGAGGAAAAGAGGGAAGGGAAAAAAGGCCAGGATGGGGATACAAACACACTACGGTCCCAATGAACCAAGAGAACATTGGATAAAGGCTTCGACTGACTAGCGCCATCCCACCGATACAATTTTCCTCATCGCAATAAATATAGTTGGCTGGGCATATATTCCGGAAAACCCAGGAAGAAAAGAAAAAAAAAAGCCGTTGGGTAATCTTTTCCCCATGCGCGCGCGTCTTGTCCGTGCATAAGGCAGGAGCGAGCGAGATTAAAAACAATTAAAAAAGGTTTTTTTTTTTCAAAAATAGTTATACGTATTAGCGGTGGACCCGAGGGTAAGGTTCGCACGCTGGGGAGGGGTCTCTCCTTGTCCCCCACAATGCCGGGACTGTTTGAAACACCTCTCCGCAGTTGTTATTTTTTTTTTTCCTTCACGGGAATATAAAATGTCCTGTTGGATTTCTTTTGTCTTATCTTGGCGAGAAAAGGACCCTACGTGTAATGTAACGTATACAAGATGGTGGTTCCGCAGCAGTGGGGAAATAATAATAATTAAAATAAACAAAGTTCTACCACGCGGCCCGGAACAGGAGTTGAAACGAAAGATCCAGACGACGGTTCTTGGCATGCGGGACCGGTGGGGGGGATCGAACGGGAAGAGAATGCTCCGTGGGCCTTTTTTTTTTACATCATAGCCATCTTAGCCGTTCTGAGCACCCTCGATGGCCAAGAGGACGATCTCCAGGAGTATCCCCCGCTTCTGCCGTTCGCCGACGACCATACAGATTGCCGTCGCCGTCGCGACGTCTCCAAACCGGGCGCGTTTCTTCTCGATCCCACTATCGTAGGTAGAAGAGTCCCCATCATTGTCAGCTTTATCAACCGCCGCCGGCGGTGGAGGGAGCGATTCCCCCGCGGCGCTCGGGGCCTTGAGTAAGTGCTCTGACAGGGGCTCTTCAATGACGGAGTCGTATACTTCCAGTCGGCCAGACTTGCGTTTGGCCGCCATGGAAGCTAATTTAGCCAGGCAGATCTCGGTCTTCGTCGCTGTGTTGTCGATGTCCGGTACGGCAACCACGAGCTTCAGGTGGTTGAATGCGAGTACGATTCTCGAGCACTTCTAGCCCTTAGGGGCTGTTGCGTCCTTCCAGTAGAAACCGTAGCCCTGATAGGCGAAGTGATAACGGCGGGTGTTGGATAGGGGGGAATCCCACATAAAGTACATGACCTCGTCAATTATCGGTTCCAGATTCTTTTCTTTTGCGGGGAATGTTGGCGGAGATGTGCTGTATTTGAGTCTGCTGGTACCGTTGGGCAATGCGTGGGTTGCAGACCCCACGGCATGCACTATATACCATGCCTTCTTTCCCCGCAATTCAGTCTTGCTTGGCTCTGCGGAAGCTATTTCTGCCATCCTCCAATCTCCAGCCATCGGCCTCCGAAGCGCCTTCTGTTGCTGATGAAATTTCTTCCCCGTCTCACCCAGTACTCTCCGATTTAGGATCGTATATCCCCTCAGTATCTCATCACCCCCGTTCGCCGTCCCGCGTTCCGCGCTTACGTTCCTCTTCCATCTATGATCCCCTCGTGCGCGAGGCCTTCTCCAAACTCTAACTTCCGTGTTCTCCAGAAAGCAGAGCTATGAATAGGACAAACGAGAGGAGCGTTCTCGTTGCCACCTTTTCGTAGAGTACGAGACGGGTGGTGAAACGCGAGACGAGGCTTTATGTACTTGGGGGGCGAGGGTAAGTCTCTGCCCAGCAACGCGCAAGCGAATGTATGGTTGCTAGGCAGAGACTTTCGTCTACCCCCCAAGTACAAAGTACGGAGATGTCTCCGCGTGTGAGTCGAGTCCAGAGCGGTCAACCACGCTGGCACCCTTCGGTCCTCTCTTCCGACTAAGGCGGTAGGCGTACGTAAAATAACATGGCTTGTACGTCTCCAATGTAAGGTCCGAAGTTATATGGATTGAGCGGTTTTTCGGATTTCCCTCAGCGGTAAATATGATAGGTAGTATGCATGTTCTGTGTATTCCTCAATATCTGAAACGTCTTCATGATCGGAATTTCTGCCCAGCCTCTTTCCGTTGAGATTGTCCCTGTTGGCGAGTTGGCTGGAAGCCGTTGCTGGTGATTCACATCTACTGGGGGGAAACCCATGATCCGTAGACCCGTTGATGGTAGGTGTGTCCGTCAGCCCTGGGATTTCCATTAGTGGCTCATCCAAAGGACAGACGGCCAAGGCCAAAGGTAAGTGAGGATGATATTTCCTGTTTGATTAAAGGGAGCAACGTCGATCAATTTGCAATTCGCCTCGCAAAACCCATGATCAGCATGCGTCATACCTCGTATCCGCACGCAAACCAGCACATTGCGGGCAAAGTACAGAGATTCAGTGCATTCAGATCTACGAAGCACCCGCGCATCGAAAACCCAGACGCCGTGTGAGAACCGGAATCGCCGGGAAGTCTTCGAAGATGGCGAGTGGGGCGTGATGGCTGACTGTCTGAGACCAGTTGCACCTTTGGTTCACAAAAAATTCAGTCAAGAGTGCTCCGTACATGCCCAAACTTCGCACGTAATTTCCTTTGAATCCGGGCGAGATTCGATATCATGTTGCACTCGGTGCAGTAACCGTATAATATCGTTGTGCTACATGACTTGCAAGGGGAGCTGTCCCAAGAATCGTCCGTAATAGTTGATTCCAAAGTAACACCTGAACATTTGTTTTTCAGGTGGCTTCTTCTGCCTTTCGGTGTGACGTATGACTAAGACGCGTGCAACCGTTGGTGGCTCCTTATGACTGGTTCTGATTGGATGCGTGTCAATTGGTTGACCGTCTGCAGATGGTTAAAAGAGCCTCCAGAGGGAAATGTGGTAACCTCTTCCCCTGCCAGAGTACCTGTCCTCCCGTGCTCCTACTTTTGTATATCCGGTAGACTGCAACTACCCGCGGGCGCCGCTGCAGTATCGCCTCCAGCGTCTTTTTTTATGTCTTAGAATGTCAAGGACAACAGGGTTTGCGGGCTGTTTTCCCCCGTCGTCGGTGCTTGGATGGCTCTTGCGAAAGTTCATTGGTGCCTCTTCGTTTGTATCGTCGGGTACTGCAGTCGTTTTCTGGCCAAACATGTATCACTGGTACCTTGTCGGTAGCGTATTTTACCCTGCGATGCTCAAGCTCCTAATGCTGCTCAGGGTCGATCTGGGGTCTGCGTGCGTGGGATAAACTTCAGGAAAGCGACGCACAGGTGAAGCATAGACAATTTTGATCACCCTAAAGGATAACCTGTACCAGGGCAAGTCTCACTAATATTTTTTCCGGTACCCCCACTTATCGGTCGTTCCATTTGGATTTGGTCTATCTATGCCCGATTACCCAACTTTTCTCCGTAGTCTCTTGTGTGTCTCCTACCATGAGTGGGACGTTTGGTTTGCTATCGTTCGAACGTAGTACGGAGTTTTCGTGACTTGCCTCTTCAACTCTCCTTTACATATCTTTCCTAAGCGCGCCAGTTTCGCCCAAGCCCTCACTCTTTTGGACTTGGGCCTGGCGAAGTTTGTTGGCTGCCTTCTCATAGACGTTAATTCGTGCCATTCGTTTTTACCTCATCTCTCAAAATGCAGGTTTTTAAATCGTACTTCCAACCTTTGAAAGAGAAGAGTTTAGAGATACCAAGCCCCCTTCCTTCTCCGCCGTGGGTTTCCTCAGCACACACCTCACGGCCATCTTCCATATATCCCGAGGGAGACTTCCGGAACGGCGCCGAAGATGAAATTGCCGAAATCAAGGCCGATGTCATGGTCAATTGGCTACACCAAGAGCAGATGGCGAACCTCTGGGCCAACCGCGCAAGTGGCGAGGGAGTCGTCCTCAAGAAAAAAAGAGGGGTCTACTCGTGCTGCCCGCCTGAACTGCGGTATCACGATGGCGGATTTTTTGATGCTATAGAATCTATGAATGTCCAAGTGAGCTTCGGTCTGCCTTCCCTTATGGAGTTTCTGCTTATATGGCCTATGGTGTAGGTGGCAATAACGGTTCAGACCCGAGTCATTAAGCTGTTTCTTCGAAATAGAAACGTTCCGTTTGTCCCCTTGTTAGATGGACTACGACTACAAATTCTTCCAACCATGCAGGACCTCCAGCGCGCCCAAAAAAATCACTTCGCTGCGTTTATAGCGGATGTAGCTATGCTGGTGGTGTGGGACGACGAGCCCCGGCACGTGCTGGTACGAACTGCGCGAATTGAAAAGCAATTGATGGAGATGATATGGAAGGATAATTCGCCATGGGATGAGAAAACTTATAGCAAGAATAGCCCATCGACTAGCATCACTGAAGTGGGAGAAATTGATGCTGGGTCCGGCGTATCGATCCCAGATCTGGAAGAGGCGTTAGTTGTGGAGTCTCGGCCTACGGTGCTGATCCAGTCGATCCTCACCGGGGTGACGCTAGCCATACTCATTGCCGCATTGGGAAATGGTTGGAAACGGCTCGCACTTCAAACTAAAGTAGACGGGGCCTTCGTCCGGTTGGCACTGGTGACAGTTGTTCCTGCTCAGATATTTTTAAGTTTGGTATGTGTTCACCGGCGTAAGGGCTAGACCGCCCCTGAACTGACCATCTCCAAGTTCTTCATGCAGAGCGTTGCTGGCTGCCTGGCTCAGCTCTGTGGACCGATTAGCCAGTTGAGCCAAAACTCCAAGTATTACTCAGCCAAACCACCACGTCGTCTCCGTCGAGATCAAGGAGCACTTCCGCATGTAACCATACAAATGCCCGTCTATAAAGAAGGCCTCCATGCCGTCATCGAACCCACCATTAAATCCGTTAAAGCTGCCATGTCCACATATGGCCTGCAAGGAGGAACTGCGAACATCTTTATCAACGACGACGGTATGCAGTTACTCTCTGAAGAGGACGCGGAAGCGCGGAAGGGGTTCTACCACGATCACAATATCGGCTGGGTAGCCCGACCAAGGCACAACTCAAAACCAAAAGAGGGCGAGCAACTGTTTTTGAGGAGGGGCAAATTCAAAAAGGTAACACGACCCTCGTTTTGACCGATTCTGAGCTTGAGAAGTTGAAATATTCGCCAGGCTTCAAATATGAATTACGCTCTCATGGTCAGCAACAGAATTGAAGAAAAGCTGGAAAGGGTGCATCGAGTCGGGACCTGGACACAAGAGGATGAAGATGAAGCCTACATGCAGTGCCTCAGGGAGGTGTTGGACGAGGACGACGGTAGGACGTGGGCTGCTGGGAACACGCGAATGGGGGATTATATCCTTCTGAGTAGGTGCTTCCAGGTTATTTTCTTCAAAGGTCCCTCTAGCTGATAGAATCCCTTTTTTTTTCCTAGTCGACTCGGATACAAGGATCCCTGAGGATTCTTTCCTGGATGCGGTTAGCGAGATGGAGAATTCGCCGGAAGTGGCCATCATTCAATTCGCGTCCGGCGTTATGAATGTCACGACGAGTTTCTTCGAGAACGGAATTACGTGAGAATTGTCGGGCTTAGTTTTTTTTTTTTTACCGCAACCACTGACCATCGCGCAGGTTTTTCACTAATTTGATCTATACCGCTATTAAGTTTGCCGTCGCTAATGGAGACATTGCCCCGTTCGTCGGGCACAATGCCATACTCCGCTGGTCTGCTATACAGCAGATTGGTTACGAGGACGAGGATGGCTATGAAAAGTACTGGTCCGAATCCACCGTTTCTGAAGATTTTGACATGGCTCTCCGTTTGCAAACCAACGGCCACATAATCCGCCTGGCGGCGTACGCTGGAGACGGTTACAAAGAAGGGGTCTCCCTCACCGTCTACGACGAGCTGGCGCGCTGGGAAAAGTACGCGTACGGTTGCAACGAACTTATCTTCCATCCCATTCGTTACTGGTTGACTCGTGGGCCTCTCACGCCGCTCTTCCTCAAGTTTATCGGCTCTAACATGCCGCTGCCTTCCAAAATCACCATCATCGCCTATATCGGCACGTACTATGCAATCGGGTCAGCATGGATTTTGACATTGGCCAATTATTTTCTCATGGGTTGGTTTGTGGGACATCTCGACAAGTACTACCTCGACTCGTTCCAGGTGTACTTTTCTATCGTAATTGTGTTTAATACATTGGGCAACATCTCGCTGGCTGTCTTGAGGTACCGTTTAGAGGAAAAGAGCCTCTTCGCTGCCTGTGAGCATTCAATTCAACCCGTGACCTACTTGCCCTCCCCGCGGCCGTGCACTCGACTGACAAAAAGGGCGACCAATAGTGGGCGAAAACTTCAGATGGATATTCCTCATGACCATCTTCCTAGGGGGTGTCTCGATACACGTAAGCCAAGCGCTGCTCTGTCACATGTTTGGGATCGACATGACCTGGGGAGCGACGGCGAAGGAGGTAGAGGACACAACTTTCTTCGAGGAAATACCAAAGGTCATGGGCAAATTCAAGTACACGTTCCTCTTCTGCATCCTCTGCACGGCCGGCATGATCGCCGGCGCTTTCGCGCTGCCACCCCTATGGCGAATCGACACCTTCGTCGCCATCTGGCCGCTCGTCACAATCGTCTTCAGCCATTTCTTCCTCCCGATCGCGCTCAATCCCGCCCTTATGCTCTTCACGTGGTGACCAAAAACGCGGCCATTTCTTGTTTTCCCCCTCTTTCTCTTTTTCTTCTTCTTTTCTTTCTTTCTTTTCCTTTCCCCTATCCTTGCTTTCCCCACAACTTGCATGAGAAAAAAAAAAAAACCTTTGCTGAAAGTCAACCAAGACTTTTTCTCTCTCTCCTCGGCATGGATTTCCCCATCTTTTGCTAAAGTTTCACATGCTCGTTCGGTGTCGGGCAACTCTACGGCGGGTCTAGGGATTTTTCCTATATGGGTGGAATGGGACTACGAGGACGGACGGCGTTTCTCTTATCGATTGCATATCTCGGCTTTCTCATTCGTATTCGCTTGGCTCGACCAAACAGCGGTGAAGACCCCCATCGTTCACTGCTTACTTGCTTACTTGCCTCCGCGCTCCTTGGCACGCACGCACGCACAAAATAATATCCTCTTTTTCTTTTTTTTTTTTTTCCTCTCTTAAAAATATTTTTCTTCTATTCCCTAAACTAGCTCTCTCTCCCTTTTATTAATCTCAATCTACACGATTTTAAAGAAGAAAAAAACATCGCGTACCACCTCTCTCTCTCTCTCTCTCTCTCTGTCCCCTCTCCTCTTCCCCAAGCAAACCGAGGCGGACGTCTCCCCATTGCCGTGACGCGAAAAAAAAAAAAACACCTCCCTACCTCACCTCGCTCCCCACTCCCCTCCTCACTCCCCCCTTCCCTCCCCGATCCGACCCTCTCGCACGCACAACCCCCCCCCCGGCGACGTGCGCGAAATGACCTC
This sequence comes from Glutinoglossum americanum, assembly GCA_020080175.1. Taxonomy (NCBI): domain Eukaryota; kingdom Fungi; phylum Ascomycota; class Geoglossomycetes; order Geoglossales; family Geoglossaceae; genus Glutinoglossum; species Glutinoglossum americanum. The sequence continues at coordinate 299 of JAGHQL010000056.1, read as the reverse complement.
CCTCCCCCCCGCGCTAACCAGCCCTACCCACCACCGCCACCACCACCCCCCTCCCTCCCCCACCGCGCCGGGTCCCGGCTAGGGGCCGCGGGGCCAGCTAGCTGGGTCAGGCTAGGTGAGGGATAGTTAGTGGGGGGTTTCTAGGGCCCCAGGGAGGGGGTCGAGAGTTGGTGGTAGTGGTTGGGGGGAGGCTTCTGGGGGGTTTGCGGGTGGGTTTCCAGGGTTTGGGGAGGGGCTAGGGGGTTGTGTTGGTGGTGGCTGAGGGAGGGGAGGGGGGGGGGTGGGCGGGGGAGCGGGGG